>VZTZ01018449.1:154175-245843 GCA_013400955.1 Drymodes brunneopygia
GCCTTCCCGCCTTCCCGCCTTCCTTCCTTCCTGCCTTCCTGCCTTCCTTCCTGTCTGCCTTCCTTCCTTCCTGCCTTCCTGCCTTCCTGCCTTCCTTCATTCCTGCCTTCCTTCCTGCCTTCCTGCCTTCTTCCCTGCCTTCCTCCCTGCCTTCCTGCATTCTTGCCTTCCTGCCTCCATAGTTCCCCCTATCTTTGAACCTGCAAGTTTTGCCCCTCTCATTTCTCTCATCTTACGTTTCTGCTGCTGAAATACTGGACTGAGTGAAGCACATGTTAGGCTCCACAGCTCAGCTGCACACTGCATGGCTCAGCATCCCTGCAAAGACCTGAAACTGCATTCCCTGAGACTAGTGATGTCTGCTGTTTCGGAAAGAAAGACTTCAGAAATTTCTCTGGCTCATCTGGAAAGGTGACTGTACTGGGAGGAAAGCAAAGAGATGAGGTCCTGCCTTGATTTGAACAACAGACCTAAGCCCTAGAACAAGACACCACTGATCTGCAGCTGTCACAAGGGTGATGTTGCCAGAGAGCAGGGAGAAATCATTTTGCTACAGTGAGAAATGCTCATCACTTGCTGCCTCAAGAAAATGCTGAAGGATTTTGACACAGTTACCTTGCTATTTGCATAAGCAGTTCAAGCAGGTGCTAACAGGGTTGAAGGCATGGGCATGATCATTAAGCCCCTTTAACCAATTCTGCATCTTGTTGGAGGACTTTACTGTTCAGATTTTATTACAGGAAGGATGTCCAACAACCTGTTTCTTGTTTGTCCTGAGACTTCCTCATGCATCTTAATCAGGTAAACATCTGTTTCCACAGGCTGTCCTTTCATGTCTGGAAAAAAGCAGCTGGTGAGTTTAAATCAGCCTCACATTTTGTCAGAACAGAGATGGCCTCTGCTCTAGCTTTTGAGGTACACTGGTAGGCAATAATTTTCCAGGTGTGAATATTAGAAACATTCAAAGAGCTGAAATTGATTTTCCTACCCAAAGAGGTGGAAATTAGGGATGGAGAGGAAACCCCAGTTAGCTCATTTCCTTTGACAGGGATAGTGCTAGTTTAAACTGTCATTTCAGATTAGCTGCATAACTGCACATACCCTAGAATGGAAACAGTCACAGAATCACAGAATCAATTAGGTTAGAAAAGACTTTTGACACCATTGAGTCCATCCTATGACCTAACACCTCCTTTTGAGCTGGACCAAGGCACTGATTGCCACATCCAGTCTTTTCTTAAACACCTCAAGCTATGGGGACTCCACCACCTCCCTGGGCAGCCCATTCCTATGTCCAATCACCCTTTCTGTGAGGAATTTCTTCCTAATGACAAACCTAAATGTCTTTGGATTCCAAGTTTATTCAAGCAAGAAATCTCTTGACCCACAGGGTGATGAAATAATTCTTTGTCACCTAAGTTGCCTTACTTTAAATTAGAGAGAGATTGGTCTTATACCAAGCAAAATCTCCTTTCCCTACCCCGCTCTGCCCCTACTTTATTTTTTCCTGTTGTTATTTCTCTAAGGAATTTCATGGTTTATTGGGAAAATAAAACCGGAGACTGAACAGATTTGTGCTTTGACAAGGGAGAGAACAGTTTAAAATATGTCAGGGAAGAAAGTTGGCTCTCAGCTTCCTGTCCAGCTAAACACAAAATGTAAAATCTCCTACTTCAGCATCACAACAATCTTCTTGACAAAACAAGATAAGCAACTTGGACTTGAGAAAGGACCATTTTTTGTAAAGCAAATGCAAAACACCTTCCTAATCTTCTGATGTTTTCAGGCTGACTGTCTTCCTCCAGATGTGTACAGCCAACATTGCTGTCTCTTTCCACTCCCTCTGCAGAAAACACTTCTGCAGTCTCAAGGCTGTTTCATAAAGCTCACAGAGGATTTTAGAGTACAAATCCTAGTGAAAGCTGGTGGTACCCATTGCTCCCCCAGACGTGCAGCCATGTCCACCTGCTTCTCTCCTTATATCTTGCTTCTGTACACTGTAAGCCACCTCCTGAAGTGGCATCAGGCCAGAGAGATTTATTACAAACTGCCTTTCAGGAACTACAAGCAGGGAGATGCTTGTATTTTATAAGGAATGATAGAAAATGAAAGACTGACACAACAGAAAGTAATCAAAAATGTGAATTTACTTTTCTCGTGATAAAATAATTCAGCAGAGTTTGATATTCATTCTGGTGCAGGACCCAACCTGCACTCTCGTCTCTGCATCCTTCTGCTTCGTTTCTCAGGTTCAGGACCAAGACTTTTAGCTGCTTCTGAGGTTTTTGATTAGCTTTTCTTATAGGAAGAGGGAGTTTCTCCCTAGAGATGAGGCAGCACATGGCCATGATACCATGATATACCAGTGATATTAGTGATGTGACTCTCTGAAACCACTGGCTTTAGTTTGAAGCACTCTGGCCTGGGCAAACTTTCCACTGCTATCAGCCTGATCATGGTCAGATAAAGAAACTCAAAACTCTTCCTGAGAATTAACATAACCTCAGTTTCCCCCTGGCTAAGTTCTGAATTATCCAGGTAATCAAGGATGTGTTTTGCTCATTGTTCCGTAGGACCTAACAACCAAAAAATCATATAGCTTCTTCTCAGCCTCCTCCAGGTTGCCTGGATACTAACTACCTCTATCCAGGGATGATTAAATATTTATATGAAATACAGGGCAGCTGAAGTCCATATAAGTTTCTCTTGGAAATTTGCTGTTTCTCTTGCAACTTATCAAAAGGCCATGTGTGTCTGCTTTATTTCCATGTCTCAGGCAATTGAATAAAAGATATTACCTCTCCCTGTAAAGCTTGCCTCATATAATTTGATTTTTATCTCCTTTTTTTCTCCGATCACTTATGGATTTTTGGAGGTTGGATCAGTGAAGGCCCAGTGCCACAGAATAAACCATTATTTCTGCTCCTGTGACTCTTGCTTACATTTTTATACTTTATAATCAGCCTCAGTCCTGTCTTTTTTTCCTGTACCTATACCACATCTGATGCATCTGCAGCATTCCATGTGATTTGCTTTAAGTGAACTGAAGACCAGTCAAAAGGTTTTAAATTAAAATATTGTTTCTTGACTGAACAACAATGTTTGCAGAAAGTGTTTGCTTGGCTTGAAGTTTACTTCTTTTTCAATCAGAAGTGAAAAAAAAAAACCAACAAAACACCACCCCCCCAAAAAAACCCCACCAAATAAACCAAAAACTCCAACATTCTACAAGAAATCCAAAGTATTTCACTAATGAACTAGCATTTTTTCAAATGCAACTCAAAAGACAGCAAGAGACAGTAATGTTTCCTACAGCAGAAGGATTTCTGGCATGGTCTTTCTTCAGACAGAAACCACCTACAAAGATAAGCCTTTTGTTTCATTTTGTCACAGGATTCAATCAATGCTGCTGCAAAGCAGATTAGTGTGATCATATTGAGATGGCATTTGAGGCTTTTATGTCCCATCAGTGCTTGGTTTCCTGTTATTATGACCTGTCAGTTTTTCTCAGGTGATTAAACTATCAGCTCTTCTATTTACGGATTTTCTTAAACTTCTGAAATTAAAAGAGTTATATGAACAGTAAAGCAAATATCTTTCCTGCATTCACAGGGTAGGAGGTGAGTAATTAATTTTTTTTAAAAATTTAAAAGATTAATTTTTTGCAGCCACAGGGAAATTTTTTCCATCTCTTCCAGCAGAAGGCCCTCCCTGGGAATTGAAAAATGTTGTGCCTGCTTCATGTGACAGCAGTAGCCCTGTATTTGGCAGCAAAAAGAGAAGCATATGGCAGGAGAAGTGAAGGTGTAGGTGAGTGCATCATTCTCCAGCCACTGCTCATAGGCATTTTGAGGAGAAAAGCAGTGCTTAGAGGAGGAATTCAGCAATGGATGACTACTCAGTTGTGCTTTTAAAAGTTTGTGGAAATACCCATTTTTCACAGTAGAGAAAAGAGCCAGAGCTGCTCCACAATCCAGCCAGAAGTCACGATCTCATGTTCATGGAGAAAGCTGGAAGGAAAGAGAGAAAAAGTAAGGGAGAGAAGGGAATTACATGAAAGAAAGAGAAAGAAGATGCTTTTAATGTTTCTAACTCAGAGAATGGGGAGCTTGCTAGGAAGGCAGTCCAGATGCTGAATTGGGAATTAGAAGCTTTCCCACCCCCTTCCCACTGCAGATGCACTGTCAGTGTGTATTTCAAACCCAGCATCCAAAGCAGATCCTTGCACTGAAGATTCTCATCTGGGGTAGTGCTCATTTTCTTCCTAGAAGCTGGTTCAGGGCTCTGTCTTGGCTTTAGTATGAGAATATTATTGACAGCACACTGATGTTTTGGTTGTTGCTAAGCAGTGCTTATTCTAAATCAGGGCCTTTGTGGTTTCCCACACTCCCAATGAGGAGGTGCACAAGAAACTGGGAGGGATATAGGTCAAGCAAGGAGTAAAGTTACACCCCTGAAATTCAGGAAAGCAGACTTCCAGCTTTTCAGGGAGATAATCAGTGGGGTCCCTGGAGAAACTGCCCCCAGGGACAAGGCAGTGGAAAAAAAATGGCAGATCTTTAAGGAAGTCTTCCATAGAATGCAAGAGCTGGAAATCACCAGGAGAAAGAAATCAGGCAAGGAGGGCAGGAGACTGGCATGGCTGAGTAGGGAAATGCTGTTCAAACTAAAGGGCAAGAATCAACAGGCAGTGAAAGCAAGGACAGGTAACCCGGGAAGAGTAGAGAAGAAGCTCACATGTGTAGGGATGGGGTGAGTAAGGCCAAGGTGAAGCTGGAACTGAATCTGGAAAGGGACACAAGGAATAACAGGGAAGACTTCTACAGGCATGTAATCCAGAAAAGGAAGGCCAAGGAAGGTCTGGTCTAGTGAAAGGTGTCCCTTACCATGGCAGAGAGGTCGGAACAGGATAATCTTTAATGTCCCTTCCAAAAATCTGCTTTTACTAGAGAGGCTTTACCAAGTGATAAGTTTGTCTCATGTCCTATCCTGAAAAGGTAATTCTGAACTGAAAATGACATTGCTCTCCTAGATAAACTGCAACAAAAAGGAAAGAGGGAGCCCCCAAGTATCATTTCATAAAAGCATGCAGATGGTAACTGAATTTAGCTGAGCTGAATTCTTTCAGGGAGTCCTGGTTAAATTTCTTCACTTTTGGTGTCTGTTCCACTTGGAATGCCTTTGTCTCCCCAGGAGTCTCCCCCAGCCCAGCCACCAGCCCAGTGCACACGAGGCTGTGTCGTGGCAGGCAGGGCTGTGTGGCAGCTTCACATTCCTGAGGGCCCCTCCAGTGACACCAAGCAGCTGATTTGAGTCCACTGGCTGCTTTACTGTAAATGTGACCAGAGGTGTCAGAAAGAGAAACTGCTGCCAGCTGACCCCTTCATGGGCTTCACATTTACAGACAGCT
Organism: Drymodes brunneopygia; assembly: GCA_013400955.1. Taxonomy (NCBI): domain Eukaryota; kingdom Metazoa; phylum Chordata; class Aves; order Passeriformes; family Petroicidae; genus Drymodes; species Drymodes brunneopygia. The sequence continues at coordinate 159,586 of VZTZ01018449.1, forward strand.
GGTGCCTCTTATTTAGATTCTCCATTTGCGACTCAGCTGAACTGAGATCTGACTCTAAAGCCACTGCTGAGACAGGAAGGATTTGATTTTCATCTAAGTCAAATAGGTTTTTCCTATTGTTTTTTCCTCTGGCAAAGTTCCAATATACTGGCATTCATTTTCTCACCAGAAATTGTGCCCAGCATTGCAGGGATCACCATATACATGAGAGTCTTACCTGCATTTTCTCTTTGATATACCAAAACATTTCACCTCAGTTCAGTTCCAAACCAAGTTTTTTCTTCTCAGTTGCTGCTGTGACATCTGTGATTTGTGGTTTCTTTGCTTTATGCCCCAATTCTTCCCCTCTTCCCACTGTGACACTGCAGATCCCATATGGATGCCACATGGTCACAAAACTCCAACAAACTTGGTGAGCCAGCTAAGAGGTGGCAGTGGTGCACTACAGGGTCTATTTTTTAGCACAGGAGTCCTTCCAAGAGGAAATGTAGGATACTACACTGTGACACAAATGAAACTTGAACTCATTAGAGTTGCAAGTTTGCAGAAATCAAGATTTAACATTCTCACCTGCTAAAATCCAAGCAGTTTACCCCCTTTTTAACGCAGCCTGACAGAATCAAGAAACTTCCCTGTAAAAATATCCCTTTTATTTTATCCTCTAATTCTTAATATATTTTTATTAGTTTAGTTAATAAATATATTGAAGAATTACTCTTAATGGAGCTTATGAGTCCATGTCAATGCTAGTTAGCATCCTACATGACTGTGATAGCTTCATCCTCCACTCGCTGTCAGCACCCCAAAACAGAAAACAACTGCATCAGCATTTGAATATAGCAAAAAATAAGTACTTTTAGTTTCTTTTATTAATTGTTAAGAACATAGAATTCAAGAGATTTTCTTAATAGTATATCTTCTGCGTCTGCTATGTAGGTAATGTATTTATCTCTAGCAATCTCTCAGGCCTTTGCTGTAATTCTGCAGTGCTAAAATATTTCTGTAGGGTCAGCATATGGTAAGAAATGTAAATGCTAGCTGGGAGCCTGAGAAGAACTCACATTCACACACATCATCTTAAAATGAAATACATTTTCTAATAAAACTTGTGAAGGCAGATCTCATAGTTATGGAAGACAGATCTCAAAAATAGAACAGATAGTTTGGGCTGGTGTAAGGAATCTGTGCAGCACTGTCTTCGTGTAAAACTACTACTCAACAGAAAGAAGGTACACCTAGAAAAATCTTATTTTACTACCAGTTATGTGAAAGCACAGTTTTGCAGAGTGGGTTTTGTTTTAAAAAAAATTGTTTGGAGCCTATCTAGCAGCTTCAAGCTCAGAGCAAATCCTTAATTTTGGAGCACCCTCAGCATAGAGCAGACTCTTGTCAGTTCTGCAAACAGGGAATTGCTTTCATCTGCTGGAGACCAAAAATACCTCAAGAAAAAATGCCAGCGGTCTCAGTTAGGTGGTGGGATCATTTGCAAACCCTAGGAGTGCTGTCTCCAGAACACTGGAAGGTAGTTTTACAACCTACACCTGGAGAAGAGGATAGCTAGAATAAATGATGCCATCCACCCCTGGACTATGTCTTGTCTGTGTTCCATGTATGAAATCCAACAGCAAGGAATGAGAACTAAAATGAGTAATCCCTCAGGCTGGCATCTTCTTTCAGGGAATAAGCTGTTGTGTCTTTCCTGAAGATACAAAGCTTTTTTTGGTGTAAAGAGAAAACGGACTAAATGTTGAAAAGAAATATGGGGTTCAGCCATCAGATTAGGGACTGGAAGGATTTTCTAACAGTCCACATCTTCACCAAAGTGCTCACAGGTGTTATTCTGATGGTTCAGGTGCCCCAAAGCTGGGGTTATTTGCTGTAACAGGGATAATTTGAGAAAGCTTCTTGGAGCACTTGGCTAACACTACTGCATTTATTCAAACACAATCTCCACATGAGGGATGTGCATTTTATTGCCTTGGAGACTGATTCTAAACACATCTATACACTCATTCTCTTCACCAAAATCCTGTGCATGAGCAAACACATTTTGAGCCAGAAACCTTGTCCAATGAGCACATCAACATTGTACTCCTTGATGGCTGCTTCCAGCAGTTCAAAACCAGTATAAAAGGAGATGTGACTGATCTGCCTTGTGTCTGTTTGGACATAAAAACTTACAGTTTAGGATCTGATCCAACACACAGGTTCTGAATGAGTTTTCCTTCAAGCCTTGGGGCTGGCATTTAGATGAAGAGAAGATCTGTTCAGAGGAAAAACTCCTGTAGAAAGGTAATCTGCCGTTTCACACAAAACAAAAAAAAAGTAGAAAACCTAGGCTGGTGACCAAATTCATCATTTAAATGTGCCAATAAGACTGTTTGGGGTTTTTCTGCTTCCTCCTAACCTTTTCTGTTTTGATACATTCTCATCTGTTTTTTCTCGGGGAAAGTTATTTTTGTTTTTACTCAGCTGATAATAAATCTGATGGATTATTATTTGTGTAGTGTTCATTCAGATTACATTGTGAGTTATTTTTTTCTTTTCCTATTCCAAACACTAAGAGAAAAAAACATCTATGGACATTTTTATTTAGCATAAATGTTCCCTGTTCTCTTGCTTGCTGGGAAATAAAACCTGGCATCCATCATGTAAACTAAACTGCTTCCTATGGCTTGCTCACACAGCAAAATTTGACTATTTTGGCTTCTAGAACAATTTTTAATAATGTTTCAGGTATCCATATCTGTATAACTGAAACTGACTTTGTTTTTCTTCAGTCAAGTGGAGAAGCCCAACCACTGCTTTTTTCTGAGTGTTTGTGAGAGAAGTTTGTGTTATCAACAGCAAAAAAAGCAAATGCAAGATGTAGAAACACCATGGAAAATCTACCAAGTGTTTCTGGAAAATCCTCAGATCTGTCCAAGCGGCTCAATAATCATGTACTTTTTAACAGAAGCTTTGATCTGGAAGAGTCTCAAAGGCTTCATTTAGTTGGACTTTGTGTCAAGAGAGTACCTAGGCTGGTTTTCTGGACTCATTGTGCAGAAAAAGTAGATATTATCTCCCTCTGTACATGTTAGATGGCAAACATGGTTTCTTATCTCAGACCCAAGGAAACAGGAATCCACCTTTTACATAAACATTACTTTATCTACATGTAGAGCTTTTCCATTCAGAGATGCCTCTCTAGACAGGACACACCTACATGACCAACTTTTACCTCTTACATATGCTAAAATTGAAAGGCTTCCTTTCCTTAATGAATTGTATCAAATAGTGTCAGAAGACCAAGGCAGTGAACTAATTCCAACCACCTTCCTAACTTCAGGAATGGTAAAAGGACCAGTCTAAACACTGTCAGTCCTTTGCCTTAAGCAAACGTACCTAAGTACCCTGCTGACTTGAAATTAATTCCATACTAATATCGAAATGACGGGGCTTAATGTTTACTTATTTTGATGTGCTTAATTAATATTCTGATCAAAATACAAGCTCAAGTCTGCATTTAAAATGCAGACAGGGTGTTGTGACTCTAGCTCAAGTTAGGAAACCTTTCCTATACAGAAGGCACCTATGAAAGCTTTAATCTTCAGTATTCAAGGCAGCTTCTATATCTCTTGCAAAAAAACACTTTCAGCACCAACATGGCAGCATATTGCAGGAAAGAATCTCCAGTAAAAATAATAGAGGTAAGAAATGTCCAATCAGATTAACTTTTCAATGAAGCAAGAGAAATTATGCTGATAGACTGTAATGTTAAATGAAAGCTTGAAGAAATCTATACTCTCCAATCGTGACTATCTGCATAACAGCACATGAACTTCAGTAAGAGGAGAGAAAAAAAAGCTCTAGGTGTGAAAAACTATGAAATTAAGGGTGATCAGGAACAGGTCTGAGATATGATCCCGCCTGTCCTGGAAACTGGAGGGTGCCATAATTAAACAAACGCTTTTTAGAGAATATGAACTTTGAAGAAGACCATTATATGTGGGGGAGTCTGCACATAGTAAAGGCAGTGTGAATCACACCAATGCTGGGTTTAGGGGAGAGATGCCTTCTCTTCTGGTGATTTATTTTTGGGTTGGATCTATTAAGCTACAAGTAGATTTATTGGCATTTCCCTGGAGGTTATGTATTTAGTTCTCAGTGTCAATAATGCAAATAACAAAGGACAATTTATTTTTAGCTCATGTTGTTTCATCTGCATCCTAAGCTTAATTTCTCAACTCCACTAATTACATTTGCTTTTTTTCAGGGACAAAAACAAGTAGACCCTATTCTCATTTCTATGCAGTTCAAGCTTCTCTGCTTATCTTTTTCTGTTCTGGAACGTCAATAAATGACCCAAAACCAGAAGCTGTTAATAACTTCAGTGAGTGAGAAGGGAAAGAAAAGGACATCTCACAGATAACAAAAGCATCATATAATAAATAAATATGCTGTGGAGATGATAATTTTGTGTACCTGTTCAGTGCTCAGTTAGTGCTGTCATCCACTACATTTGTTCCGTCACAGCAACCAAGCCTGGGACAGTATTTCATCATATACTGTGAAAACACAGACTAAAAGGCAGTTTCTACCCAGAGATTCTCCAGGCTGCAAAGCTGACAGGATCTTTTCCCCCAGCGAGCTTGATTTACAGCTGATAACTTGCAGAACGAAACCCTCTTGCACAGAGGCCTCAGAATGGGCAGTGAGCACAGGGTTTTTGTCAGAGAGGCTTGTGCAGCTGTCACTGGAGGTGTCAGAAGGGAAGAAATGCTTTTCCATAGAAGGATATAACCTGGAAGTGTCATGTTTTTCTCTGCCTGGGAGTTCTCCAACCCCACTGGAGGAAGGATGACTGGGTGGACCCTGTGGCCAGGAAGCAGCCTCCTCCCAGTCAACATTATGGGATTGCTATAAGGCCACAACCTCTGGTAGGCTCCAGGACTCAGGGATTTGTCTTGCCCAGCTGCTGGACACCAGCCCAGTGTGGCTGGAGAGCCAGTGCTCCTTCTGTCCCAGGCTGATGGATATGGCTGTTGTTTTCCTGTTTGCAAGTTCAACCAATAGCAAGGCTGAGCAGGTATTCCAGAGATCCACACAGAGACTGAGGGAACACTTATGTGGCCTCCCTCAAATATAAAAATTCTTCACGTTCATAACCATTGTCCCTTTCTTATCAGTTGCCAAGTGATCCATTTGTGACCTGAGAGTTTGGGTGTTTGCCATTGTCCCTGTTATAACTCACCAACATGTGTGTGCCTTTGGGCTGTTGTTTTGTCACTTCCCTGTTACTTATTACTCTCTTCGAACATAAAAGTTTACTCCTGTGATAACCTCAGTGAATTGGAAGCTTTTACATTTTACACATCCTTACACACACATGGTGTATGATTGTGGTCTGAATCCAGTGGGAAGAGCTGAGAGGAAAGGCAAGATGCTTGCCTGCATCCAGGCACAGGCTGGCATTATCACTGCAAGGTCTGCTGTCCTACCAAGTCTCATCACTGAGACATACACTCCAGAAAATGCTGAAATGATGCTCTTAGGCATCTTGCAGAATCTCTAATGTTTGGTTGTCAGAACTTTTCTGTGACTTAATGCAGCCAAGGCAACTTTCAGATTGTCATGTGTGACAGGGAAAAGAGCTTTCACCATACATTTGCAGCTATTAGAGGTTTGCAGTGGAATGTCAATGCCTGCATTGAAAGGATGTAGGGGCTACATCCTCATCAATCCTATTAGACAAGAGCCAGGAGTCCCTTTGGCTCTAGGGAGACAGGCTGGGCATAGACCATCATAGCAGGGAAGTGGGGGGTAGGGAGGCTGACATGACACAACAGTTTTTTTCAGTAATTCTGCTTATAAATCTTCATTCCATGCTGAAGTTCATCCTCATTCCCTGTATTCAAGGGCAGAATCCTTGCTTCTTAAAGGATCATCTGCTTTTGCTGCTTATTTCTCTAAGCCAAAAGGATTTGCAAAATTGCAGTTTGTTGCAGTAGAAAACACTGAAGAGCAGAAGGGATCAGGTTGGACAAGATCACAGTGGGTCATCTGCTCCAACCTCCCTGCTCAAGCAGACTCATCCCAGAGCACATGGCACAGGATTATATCCAGACAGTTCCTGAAAACGTCCAGCTGATAACTCATAAGAACTAAGTGTCTGAGAATTTTACAGTGCCTGGTATAGGTAAGTAGCCCTTGCACATTCTGAAGCCCAACTCTGATAGTCTAATAAGCATTAGAGGTGCCATATTTTGGCAATTAACCCTGCCATTGTTTAGATAAGAAGATGTGATGCAGGGTACAGCATGGTAATGGCATTGAAATGTACATCTGTATGCAGTACTGACTATTCACATTTCGTGTGGATTGGGTCTAAAAGATACATTTCTGTTTCAAATTTTTCTATGGTGCCTGTAATGACTTCATAGCACTGTAATTTACAACCGACTCTCACTTCTCTAACTAAACATTAAAACAACAATCAATTTTTCAACTCCTAACCATCAAAACACAGAATGGGTAAGGTTGGAAGAGACCACTGGAGGTCATCCAGTCCAGCCTTCGTGTTCAAGCAGAGTCCACTAGAGCAGAACATTTACTTACTCAGGATTGTGTTCAGGAACCTTTTGAACATTTCCAGTGAAGGGAAACTCCACAACCTTTCTGAGCAGCCTGTTCCAGTGCTCAGTCACCTGCATGTTAAAGATGTTCTTCCTCATGTTCAGATGGAACTTCTTGTGTTCCATTTTGTGCCCAGTGCCTCTCATCCTATTGCTTGGCACCACTGAGCAGAGCCTGGCTCCATCCTCACGACACCTCCCTTCAGATATTTATAGACATTGATGAGGTCTCCTCTCATTTGCCTCTTCTCAAGGGCTGAACAGGCTCAGTTCCCTCAGTTGTTCCTCATAAAAGAGATGCTCCAGGCCCCTCATCATCTTTGTTACCCTCTGCTGGGCCTGCAGCAGGAGATTCATGAAGAAAGAGCAAAAAAACTGAGGCTTCTCTTGTAATCAGCTGCTGCATCACTAACAGCAGGCAGCAAGGAGAAGCCTCAATGCTGCTGTCCAAGGGAAAGATCCTGGTGACAGCAATAACTGAAAACTGTAACTGATAAACCAAGGGACACAGAGAAAAACTAAATAATTAAATGAATAAAGGAGATACGATCTTTGATTTTTGGAATGGCCTTCAATGAGTGATATAAAATTTCCAGCTGAAACCTTGGTTCTTTTGAGTTAATATCTTTGGCACCCTGAATAGCTCTCCTCTCCTCTGTAATATAGGGAATGATAACACTTCTCTGCCTGAGTTATCTGTTTAGTTTGCAGGGCTTTTCAGAAAGGAATTATCAACCAAAGTAATTCAACACAGCACTTGCCTGGGGCCATCAATGCTTTTGCATTACATTTAACAGTAATAGATGCAATAAATAATGAGGTCCTAGAGAAAAATGATAATCCAGCTAAACATCCTTAGTACTCAAGGCATCTCCAAGGGCTTCTTGAGGCCATTTGACTGCAGATGCAGAATTGGTTTCTAATCACAGTGTTTCTCCATATGCTGCAGAAGGGCAGTAGGTGAACTTACTGTAGCCCTAGCAACACATTCCCTTGTTTTTCCAAAACCTCACTTTTTCAACACTGAATATTAACCTCCTTTTGTCATCTGTTGTGCTGTCTCTTGCCAATGTCATCCAAAAATATTTTCAATACCTCCTGTTGCTCTCCTGACTGATCTACAATGTTTGCCCACTCTAAAGGTAAATGTAGATTAAAGGAACAGCTGGAAATCAATCTTTCTCTTCTTTAATATTTCAGGTAGATTCATTATCTTCCAAGCTAGTAATTTGTCACTTTAATAAGTACCTGAAAAGTTAATTCATTTAATAGGAGCAACTTCTTCATTTATTAGCCAAGCAGAAATTGCAATTCAGGTAGCAAGAAGAGATTGATGAAGAGTGAGTAATGCCTGAATGGTACAGTAAATGTTATTGAACTCATTTCATTTATTAGTTTGAAGATAATTAATCTGACATTCTCAGTATCTGGAGATGGACTGATCAAGCCTTGAGCTCTTTGGCCATATCAGCCTGAGGCTGCCTGTATTTTGTCAATGTGGAAGGGCAGTGCAAAGTCAGAATAAGAAAAGTTTGTGGAAAAGTTAAAGCTAATTTAGGTTTATCAATATGTTGAAAAAATCTGCTACTTTTTTTCCTTTCTGACACTTTTCTTTTTGAAGCAAACAAATGTCATTTTGATGGAAAGAAGAATCTCACTGCATTCTCTGTTTTTTACTTAGAAAATGGTCATAGAAGAAGCCAAAATTTGAACTGGGTTTTGTACTTGAAGCAAGCTACAAAGCCCAAATATATGCTGAATTGATCAGTTAAACTTCAGCTCGACCAACATGATGACATTCCTCACCTGTCAGATTGCAGCCTGCACTCTTGTAAGACAAATACTGCAGTTGTTCAAGCACCTGAACACATTTCCTCGTGCAAATTTGTGTGCATCTGTGCACACACACATTCACAAACACAGTGCCTCCAAGGAGGGAGTGTATTAAGGTCAAGGGAGTTGTATTTTCTTAGTAGTGTTCTCAAGCTTTATAGTCCCTGATATTGACAGCTCTCGCTCTTTTTCAGCAGGTTGTTTTTGTTTGTGTCTTTGTATCTTTGTTTGTTTCTACTGAGATCAGATGTTTACATGAGAGTCTCAGGTCTGGTTTAAAAAAATTATGTTGTGTTACTTTGCAGATGTATAAAAATGCTGAAATTGTGTCCTAACAAAGGGATGCTTATCAGAAGAGCTCCTATTTACTCGTGTGTGTTTTTTCAACTTGCTTGTTTTGAAACATGCCACAAGCCTTGCACTTGCAGTGTGCTCTGTTTGGGAAAACAAAGGTAAGCAGTGCATAATGATATCTCTCCAGCTTGTCTTGGCATGCTAACATTTGTACAGAAAATTTGTCCTACAGAACCCACTCAGTGGAGGACAAGACAGATTACCTACCTGTAAGAAATAATTGCAGAAATATTTTTTAAATAACTTTTTCAGCCAAGAAGCATGGAAGCCTCCCTGTGGATATTAGTGGATCTTCAAGCAAACCTCTCCTATACAAGAAAAGGCTCTCTCTTGCCCTGTCTCGTAGAGGAGACACACTCCCTTTCATGTCACCAAGAGAATTGTCTTGCCCACAGAGCTTCATCAGAAGCCTCATCAAGCACAAACCTGGGGCTCTCCAGATGTTTTAGAAGTTGTCGCCAAATTCAGGGGAAAATCACAAAAGAAGTAACTTTGGGGAGTTGCTGTCAGACTAAAAGAGAAAGGAAATTATTAATTGTTAGCTCATTAAACAGATGGAAAAGAAGCAGTTAAAACGTGATCTTCCAGCTTTCTCACACATCCCATAACAAAATTTCCTAAAAATTAAATAGAAAAGAGACAAAACATGTCTGGAAGTGGGACTTGATGTTTAATCCATTGTCACCAAATCATCTTTTAAAAGAAAATAAAATTTCTTTCCTGGTGGAAAGAGTCTAAAGCGATTAAGGACAGAAAGTACATTATCAGCCATTCTGTCCCTGATCATTAGCTATAATTACAGGCAAAGGAGGGAGATACACTTGTAATGAATTACTTTGTGGTAAGTAGAGTTTTAATAATTACTTCCTTAAATTGAGTTTTTGTAATTGATTTCTCCTAAAAGATCAGATATTGTAAGATCTTTAAAGCTGCCAGATTTTAAACAATGTCTATTACATTTTTTACTGAGCAAAAGCTGATGCATGGAAAATTGCTTTCTCCTCCAGAGTCCTTGGCTTTCTCTTGTTTGTTTATTAATGCCTTGGACACTTGGGTCCAATTGTGTTATATTCTGAAGGAACATTTCTGCATAGATCTATTGAATTGACAGCAACAATAACTCATTCCCAAAGGTTATAGGTTCTACAGATTATTCTTCTTGTCAGGAAAGGAAGAAGTAAGAAGAAGTTCCCTAATCTTTGGCCCTGGATTTTAGGAACTGTGTTACCTGCCTTATCCGTAGAAAAAGACATTAAAGACAAATCTGTTTTTCAGATTTTTAATCCACTCAGTCTGGACCTGTAGGCTTTCTGTTGTCCTCAAGAGTCTTTTTTTTTCTATGCAAGAGCATATGCACTTTCAGTAAATTGCTGATTTTCTGCTTGGGGCTCTTGTTAAATTAATGCTTCCATTCAAAAAATAGCAACAAAAGTGTAAACCCACAGGTATTTACAGTTATTTGATTTTTATTTGTATTTCTTGCTTCAGATGGGTAATAGGGTGAGCTGGTGGGACCTATTATGTGTGTAGACCTTGCTCATGTGCTGGGGAATTCTAGGTTTTCTGTTGTGCTAACAAGTGTCCAAGTAGGGACACAGAAGATTTGGTCTGTCAGCATTTAGAGTAGAAAACACCTTGTTTCCTTTGTCTGAGGTAGATTCTTGCAGAAAAACCCTTGTCTATGTGCATTAATTTAGGCTATTAATATAATGAGACAAAATGTAATCAGGTCTCCCTGAAAAGAGAGACTGTCAAACGTCTTCCTCACTGTTAAAACCCCATACAACTTTTCCTGGGTTCCTCTTTGCCCTATTGGTCAGGAATCTCCTACCAAGTGTTTGGCCATTCCTTCCTACAGAGCCCTCTGCATGCAGTAGTCACTCCAAACCAAGAAAGAAAAAAGCTCCTTGCAACCAGTTTTAATGGCCTAATATGGGAAATGATGTGACAGTGATTTGTTTCTCACTGCTGACTGTGACTTCAGCTCTTGCCTTCCAGAGTGCAAGCATCTGGCAGAGTCAACCTGTCACAGCATCCCTCAAAAGAAATGAGGAAATTTTGAATTGACAGACTTGAGGCAGGCCATGGCTTCATGCTGTCTAGGGCCTGAACTCATCTGAGCTATTCTGTTCTCTCTGAAGATAGATGAGTTTAATCAGCAGACAGTGATTGTAGTGTGAAATCAATCCCTCTGGACGAAGCAGTGAGATTTGGAGAGTGGCATTTGGCACAGACACGGTGGAGAAATAAACATTTCTGAAATACAGAAGTGAATACTGAAATGCCCAGCCAAAAAATTAGACCTTCCTAAGCCATCCTCAGACCCACTGAAAGGCAGAGTTTAAGAAGAGCCATTGCCAGTGTAGATGACAGAAAATATCCTTGTATTGCATTTTAAAATGGGCCCCTTAGGTCTGAGCAGTTATTTGTGGTTTGACAGTGGTAAGTAAGTAAAAGACAGAAAGACAGTGTTTGACAGGAGGAGACTGGGCTAAACACACAATGAAAGAGGAGTTCACTACAACTTTTCAGGTGTGTATTTTGGTATATTTTGCCTGCTGGCTATGCCATCACAAGTGGTCCTTTTTACCTCTTGAAATTACATTCTTCACATCCACAGCAGTACCTCTGGATATAACCCTGTAATAGCCCCACCTTGCTCTGTCCATTTGTGGGAAATCCCATGTATTTAATAGTTAAAATCTGGTCATTTTATATTGTGTATATCACTTTACATTTAGTACTGTGTATATCACTTTACATTGCATGCTACTGTAAAAAGAGCTGCAGGCTACAATGCAAAATAAGGTTTCTGCTCTTTTCCATGTGAAGGAACTTTCAGTACATTAAGTACATTTAACACTATCAAAATTCTTAATGCTAACAAGCTTTTAATACAGAAAAATTAATGCTAACAAGCTCCCCAAGGTGAAATGTATCATAGCTTATCTTCAACTGAAGAGAATTCCTAAATTTCCTCACACTACTAGAGAGCTTTAATTCCCTATTGGTTTCACCTTTAGTTCTGCAAGGCAGTGCTCAAAGCTGGGTAGTTTATTTTACTAAATCTCTCTGCGCATTGAAATTAATTCATGACAGTTTTCACATATTTGTAGAAATGAGGGATGGAAAAGGTTGAAAGATATAATCCAGATAGCCTGAAATCTGCATTCATAACAAGTGTTTGAAAAACAAGGATATGTTTCCTTTTCATCTTCAGAATTTTCATTGTCAGACAAAGTTTCTGCTTTCATACCAGGACATTTTTTTCAACAGTTCTGAAGAATGAAAGATAAAGATCTAACCTGGTCTGTAAAAAGTGTTTTGCTTTTATTTAAAGAGAAATGAATCCCAAAAATCTCTCAGGCAACTTCAGAAGCTGAATTTTCCATCCATTCTTTGTTAAGGACCAAATTTCTGAAAATTTAAATTTAGTTCCAGCCTCAAGCCATGGAGTATTTATTTCCTGTCCTGTGACTGGATTGTCATTTAATGAATGGACCTGATCCTTGGCCTCACTAGTACAAGCTGAAAGTTTGCTCTACTCTCTGTCATGGTTTAAGCCCAGACAGCAACTGAGGACCACACAGCTGTTTGCTCTCTCCTCCTCCCCCTGCACTGGGATATGGGAGAAAATCAGAACAGTGGGAAAACTCTAGGGTTGAAATAAAGACAGCTTAATGGGTACAGCAAAAGCCATGCATACAAGCAAAGCAAAACAAGGAATTCACTTACTTCTTTCCATGGACAGGGAAGCCACTAATTGACACATGGATGCATATTAGCTACTATAACAAACATTAACTTTATCCCAGCTACAACTATCATACCCTTACAGAGTCTTTCCTGAAGAAAGTTCATATTACCTTGTCCTCTAGTGCCTCCGAACCGCCACGAGATGAGGGAAGCACTTGAGGCCTGACTGGATTAGTTTACCAGATCTTTTCACTGAAATGAATTCCTGGGTTTCAATAAGCTACATGGCAGCTGGAACCAAACTTTGATTCTGCATCTGTCCTCAGGGAAGCTGAAGTTTTTCTGAAAGAGTCACAAAAATCAAGATGTCAAGTTTACCAGAGATGCCATGAAAGCTGAGGGCATGCTTCAGATCATGTCAGACACATTATTCGGTTTAAACTACTTAAGTGTTCTCTTAGCAAAGATCATTCTCAAACCTTGAGCCACATACCAAGGTGAGAAAGTGAGAATGAAAAAAACGAAGTTATTTTGACAATAATTTGCTTACTTGGTACTGAGGAATATTGTCCAGCACTGTGTCATTAAACACCTATATGGTATGCTGAGTGTGGGTGCTCATCAGTGTGTCAGAATAGGGCCCTCCTGCTTGGTTTGATCCTAAAAATCATAATTCAAATACTTTTAATTCCACTCTCCCTACATAATGACTAAGGCATCTGTAACAATGGCAGATAAAGATTCCCATTTCATGTTTTCTTCCTTAAACACCTTGCAGTGGTCAGAATGGAAAGAGCTGCTGGTAGGGTCCCTACCTTTCAATATCAATTTAAGAGCACTGATATACTCCATAAAGACAGATTAAATTAATCCCACAGCTCAGATTGCAAATCTATTCAAGCAAGCTTGCACTTGGAATTTTTACTCCTATATACAAGAGAACATTGATTTAATTAGACAGAAGGTACAGGCAGGTAACACAGAAGGAATATTGCTATGTATTCTTCATAATCTTCAGACCTTTCACCTCCTTGCATGTGACCATATCCCTTTTGTTGCTTTGTCAAAAGTTATTCTTGCTCTGTACCTGTTATATGCATTAATGGGGTTCATTTGATAAATGTGACTTCATCTCTTTTTAAACCCAGCTCTGGATAGTGTGAGACTGAGCAAATTGTGGTCTAATATAGCCTGTAATGATGATAAATGATATTTACTGGCCATTCACAATTCTTTGTTAAACCCCACTAAATTCCTGCACCCTCTCCCCCACCCCGCCCCCAATCACTAGCTAAGTCTTTTTGAATTTGATTATCAGAACATTGGTGCTGCGTTGTCTCCACTGAGTAAAATTTTGTTAGGGATACCTGCTTTGGGGAGTAAAAGGAGATTTTCTTCTCTGAGGGATCATTAAATTCAGATCTGGTAGTTCTTGGGTCTCAGTAGAGTTCATTGGGTGATGCACTGTTCAAGGGAAAGGAGTAGGATGTGCTTTTTTCTGGGCACATCTCCACTAATCTGGGAAAAGATTAAATTAAAACAGTCTACCCAGGATCACCCTGACCAGCCCCTTCCACCAAGATGACACAGGTCGCTGAAATATAAGAGCTCAAAGCTTTCACCTCTTCCCTGGTTCCATGCAGGTTTTCTGCCTCTATGCAAGTGAAAATAGGTAAAATGTAAACCAAAGTTTTGTTCTCTCTTTTGCCATTAGACAGTGCACTGTGACCAAGAGGTATTTCAAGGCACTGCAACTTCCATAGAAACAGCATCTCGAGAAATATTTTTAGCTCTTAATTACAGCAGAAAAGAAGATGGGGGGAAAAAAGCAGAAAGGTGAAAAGATCCAAAATGCAATAAGTAGTCAAAAAGATTTTGAACTTTCCTCATTTTCTTTTTCCTTTTTCTTTAGATGTAGAGAGGTTTTGTACAGTTCACTCCTATCTCATTCTGATTAATTCTCTTCACTGGCACGCTTTAAGGCAGTATCAAAGATCACTCCAGTTCTCTTTTAAATGGAAAGCAAACAAGGGGTGATCTGGAACGTCACACAACAAGTGGCACTTGTCTACAGCTAGTGGCACCACAAGTTTTCATGGAATCATAGGATGTCCTGAGTTGGAAGGGACCTGCAAGGATCATCAAGTCCATGTCCTGCCTCTGCATTGGAGTGACAACTCCAAAAATCAAACCATGTGTCTGAGAGTATTTGAAAATTCTGGAACTATTAGTATGTTTCTGGGATTTCAATGATAATACACAATTAAAGGGGGAAGCATCTCTTATTTGCCTCATTATTTTCAAGATGTAATGAAAATGTTTGGAAAGCATTCACATAATTTAAAAGTATGCAGCAATCTAAATGGCTTGGCCTCCAATAGCATGTAATTTTCACTGAAAATTGTAACATTAGCATTACTTTGGGGTAGTCTTCAAATAAATAGAAAACAAGCAAGAATATTGTTTCTACTTTAATTCCCGGTCCACATTTTTCATTCTGCAGCTTTGTTGAACAATTACTGGAGAGAAACCAACAATTAACCTTGAAGATTATGCATATATATATAAAAAAAAGGTTTAAAAACTTGTATCCACTCTCCAAAGCAGTCCAGAATTAAAGGAGGCATTTTATTTTGTCAGTCTTGCATACCCTCAAATGCTCAGCTCCTTTATCACATAATTACATCTTAAAATGTCTTCCAGATAGAAGAAATTCTTTTACAACCTTAGCAAAATACCCATTTTCAACTTTAAATTTAATTAGAGATGAGTTTCAGAGGAAGCTACACATTGTTGCTTGCAGAGATTTAGTCAGGCTTTGGACTACAAACTTGTGTTGTCCATCCTCAAGCTCTGTCCAGAAGCTCTCATAGCTCCAGATCTTCCTGGTCCCTATACACAAACTGTGAACCCTTTCTAAATTCTCGGATTTTGTTTCCACCACAGACACCACCCACTGCTTTAGCTCCTGCACAGAGATTTGATTACCTCAATTGACTCCCTACAGGCACAGTTTGTGAAAGAAAGCTAAATATAAGCCCCCCCCCTCCCCCGGGGAATTTGAAGATAACCAGTACTCATTCAGGAAAGGAATTTGAGATCACATCGCAAAATATATCATGGACTAAACAGTTTTCTGGAATTGTGTTATGGAAAAATGCCACATTAGTGTAAAAAAAAACATGGAGCAAAACCAATATTCAGAGAAAACAGCCACAGCTCTTTGCCTCGGGTGTTCCTCGTCCATTTAATGTGTCCAACTAATGTTTATGACTTTGGACTAAAGAGCAGTTAAACGCAATTTATTTGCTGCTCCAAGGACATTTAGAGCATGATGAGGCTCAATTTGTCTGGTCTCTGGCTACAGTTCTTCACTCACACTGACACCATTAGCTTATTATGGCCCAAGAAGATATCTACTGCTCGCTCCATATTTCCAGTTAAGATGCATTTATGACCATTGTATTACAGTTTTGTGGGACTGATATTCATAACTGAGATAATTTCCAGAATGTGCTCCAAACACGTTACAACATTGACTTGAAGAGCTTGCATGGTGCATGTGCTGTGCCTAATTCTTTCTGTCACATGTAAATAACAGGCACATTCCTGAAATCAATTGGAATCCAAACGTGCACAGTGCCTTTTGCATTCTCTCCAATTTCTCACTCCCCTTTATCTTCCATCGTAGGCCTGGCAGGGGGGAAATGTGAATAACACCTTTGTTTATTGGCTGATATAGAATGGAGGCATATTTCCCTGCAGAAGATTTATGATCCATGAGCCCATTACATTTGGATTGCAGCTAGCAGATTAGTTGGAGATTTGTCTCATTCAGAAAGCATTGACAATGGTGATTCATCACAATAATTTCACTGAAGGATCTCAGCGATGTTTCAAGCCACAAGCAGGTGCTCAATTGCCATTCATTAAGAAAGTCATATGAATGGAGACATTGCAATAAAAATGTGAGCATTCTTATTTATTTTGGATGAGAGAAAAATGTGCATGTGAGAGACATTTCTTTGTTTACTTGTGGAGTTAGAACTTTGCTGGGAAAGAAACTTTTAAAGCTGTTAAAATCAATGCATTTGACAGATATCAGACCTTCAAGTTTCTGTGTTGCTCCTTATAATGGAAAATTAATCGTCTACATTCTGACTCATTAAAAACCCTAAGAGGACTTGAGTATGATCTTTAATATAAGGGAATGTCTAAATTCAGTAGACTTTGTCTCAAACTGTCAAAAGGGGTGCCTACACTTGAGTTAGTAACTATATTTAATTTCCTCATTAAGTGACATGAGACACAGAACTTGTAGAATTTCAGCACAAAATTATGGAGTTCCTTCTTCTTCCCCCAGCTTTATATTAAATAGATATATGTATGGAATATCCCTGTGGTCAGTTGAAGTTAGGTGTCCTGGCTGTGTCCCCTCCCAAATTCTTTTCCACCCCAGCCTGCTCACTGGTGGGGTGGGGTGAGAGGCAGAAAAGGCCTTGTTGCTGTGTAAACACTGCTCAGAAATAATGAAAACATCACTGTGCTATCAACACTGCTCCCAGCACAAATCCAGAACAGCCCCATAGTAGCTACTGTGAAGAAAACCAACAGCCAAAACCAGCACAGCCAGCAGACACAGGAGTGATGACACTGGATCTGCTCTTATGCTTGTGCACAGAGCTGGGTACCATGATGATTCAGGGCCATCATATATTACATGAATTCTCTGGAATGTGCATTCTGAGGAGAGGATTATTTGACTAATTAAGTTCTGTAGGTCTTCATACCAACCTACCTTTTAATTTGTTTTGCATTTTCTTTATGAGAGCTTCTGTCAATATAGGCATTCTCTGGTAGGGTGCAAGAGTAGGTATTTCACAGAAGGCTCCTTCTTTGGAAGTTTAGATAACGTCCCCTGGAAATTAAGTACCTGACAATTGCATCACTTATTTATCAGCAGGACAATTGCTTTAAAAACCACTTCATGTAGTTTACTCCCAAAGTTTGTTCCACAGACTTACTTCCTCACTGTTTTTCCCTAAACTGTTCACCTGTGCATTTAATTACCCTCTCTTGAGAGTAGACCTTGCATTACCTTTAATGTCTAGCATCTTATTTTTGATCCTCTGAGCAGCTCTTAGACATGGCTCTCCCGAGCATCCTCAGGACCCAGGATTGTGTGCCTGCTCCTTGTGACCAATCCACCACAGACCCTTCTCTGCTCACAGGTCTGCAGAATGTGTGAACATGCAGGCTCTTCTGCTTTGGATTCCCTTCACAGGTGTATTTGAATGTAGGATGTTTTTGCAACTGAGTTTTAAGGGGTTTGCACAACAAAAGATAATATACACCTTCATTTAAGTGAATCACCTTAAATTAGTTTTTGCTCATCACAGGTGAGCTCAGTGTCAAACTCAGCAGCATTATAAAGCCAGAAGAAGCCAGGAGGGAAAACATGCAGCCATTTATTTGTTCTCCCTACTACACACAAGGCTTTGTCTCTTACAACTTGGCCCAGTGGACAGACCAATCAGTATTTGTGGATTTTGGGCTAACAAGATGTCTGCTAAATATCTCAAGTCATAGGATGAGCAGAACCACCTGAGGAAGGAACAGCATGACCACTCACATCCAAAATGTAAATGAAATTATTAAAGGGACCTAAGAGAGATCCCAGAGCTATCACATATGTTGTAAGGCTTCAGATATATTGTACCATTTCTTCTCTGGCTTGAACGGTGGAACAGATGGCTTGTTGGCAGCCTAATGACAACTCTCCACACTTCCAGCAGCTCTGCCCAGAAAGAATTGAATAATACCCTCCCTGAATCTGAAGACAGCACTTTAAAGTGTGTGCATGTGTCTAAGTCAGACCAGTATTCCTGTGATTGTTGGTTGCCCTGCTTGTTTGCCATGCATTGTGCTGTAATTAGTAGCGCTGGAAAACAGAGCTCTAAAGAGTTTTATAAATCTTGCTGAAGTGAGTAATTTCCCTTGTGTAAATGTCACCTTTTGGAAAGAAAACTGCAAAGTTTTCTGGCAGTACATCTTTTACAGTATTAAGACAATACATTATTTGTCATAAAACAAGCACTCTTCCATGTAATGAAAGTCAATAGTGATTTTATTGACCGTAGGGAATAACAAAGTCAACTGGAACAGAGGGCCTTCCAAATGTCACAGTTGGTTGTTTATCTTCAGGCAGAAGATTATGTTAATCTTCATGAGAACTAATGGGAGGATACATAACTTCATAGTAGCAGCAGAGCACACAGAGGTTTCACCACACTCTCAATTTGCTGCTTACGAAACAACACCCCAAATATGATGAGTGGATCTCCAGAGGCTGAGAGCTCAAGTTGGTTTCCAAAAACAGCTCCAAAGCTTTGATAATTTACATTAAAAATGCTTTTTGTCATTCATGTCTCTCGTGTGTATTTAACAGCACAGTTTTGGGTGCAGAGACCAAGGATATCTTTAGCTATTGGAAGTCCCTGAGACAGGGTAGAGAAATCTGTGTGTGGCCACAGAAGGAAAGTTTCTCTGGACAGCCATTCCTTAGAGCACAAAGTTTCATGGGCACATGCTGCTATGGACAGGAAAAGATGCATTTCACAAATGTGCAGCTACCAATCCAAATTTTTCTCAAAGGTCTGTTTTTTACCATAAGCTTGTGTATCCACTGGAATTAAGCCAGGAATGCCAGAGCAAAGCTGTGCCCTCACACCTGGAGCACAAACAGTTTTGATGGAACACTTGTAACAGTACACTGGGGCCAGGGACCTCCCAGAAGTCTCTGCCTTCAGCTGGGTTAGGGACGCTCAACTACTGGCAGGGCAGGTCCCTTGTCATTGGACAGTCACACTCACTATTGCCAAGGCCAGCAAAATTAACAACTCCTGGTCAGTATCCAGGGCAATTTTCAGGACCTTGCAGTTCATGGCACAATACAGCTTTCTGCAGAGACTTCTCCCAGTCCAGAGGCAAAAGGTGTGTCTAAATGAAAGTCAGAAATATGACAGAAAGAAATGAAGATTTATCTCAATCAAAGGAGAAGCTTAGATTATCAAAGTTGTGAGGGATAGTTTGCCTTGGCCAGCTTAGTCACCTGGTGGGATCAGCAAGACAGTTAAAAAGGGACACAAAATGTGAAATGAAAAATGTGTGACTGCACAGGGTAAGCTCTGCAGCAGAGACAATGGGCAAGACAAGAAATTGGATCAGGATTCTGCAGGAATGGAGAGGAAAAAATAGAAAGAGAAAATTACTATTTTATACCTAGGTAGATATGTAAATTAGGATGAAAATGAGAGTTCTTTTTTTTTTTATTCTTAATCCTACACATGTACCTTTTTAAACACCAGGCACAAAATAGAGAGTGCATTATTCTCTGAAATTCTTTGAATATAAGCATATGATTAAAGACCCTGTTGATGGAGATGTTATCACCTCTCTGATCCTCAGCCCATATCTGTGCCACTCTCTTCAGAAGAGTGATTTCTTCCTGGCCCATCAGAGTTTCCTGTGTTGCAGAGGTACCTGTTGCCTTCCCCATGAGGAGCACTGCTCTGGCTTTGTCATGTCCTTTTTGAAGTGGCAGATGCAGGTAGCTTTCCTTCCTATCAGCATTCTCTTTGCCAAATTGAACAAAGCCTACTCCCTCATGGTTTCTCTGTCCAAGATATGACCCAGCTTGGAGTATACAGTTGGCTTTTACCAGTGTGAGTGTACACTGCTGGCTTGGTTTGCACTGGAGCCTCCTGCCTCTACAGGGCTGCTTCCCAGCCTGTCCTGGTCCTGTTCCAGGTGGAGACTGCGTCTTTCTCTGCTGAATTTCATGAAGTTCATGCTGCCAACTGACATGCCCAGAATCTAAACAACAGTGAAGTGAGGGTGTGCAGCCTTGATAGTACCACTCTCTGGTCTAAATTCCCCATCACATTTGCACTGATTCCAGTCAAAACTCCTACCAAACTGAATCCTATCCATCAGGAAAGGAGGTTTCAGCTCTTAATATTCCCCTAATGCATAATCATGTAAGTTTGTGCCATTGTGTTTTCAAAAGGCTGCAGGAGAACAGGCTGGAGCCAGAAAATTGTTGATACAGGTATGAGGCATAAAAATTGCAGATATAAGTCAGAAAAGCTAACAGTGTAATATGAAGAAAAGAGGTGAAGCAACAGCTCTGCCCAGCCTTTAAGAATAACAATGCAAAAGCTTCACAGAGTAGTTTGAGCAAGACAGAGACCTGGGAATTGTCTTTCAGGAGCCAGTGTTGGCCAGGAAATAACTCTCTCAAATGCAGCAAGAGAGAGGGAAACCCCTTCAGTGCTGAGGGCTCCCAGCAGGTCTGACAAAAGGCAAGAGGTGATTGTACGTATGCCCCATTCAGCCCCTTGTCCATGCACTGTTTTTTTGTCTATGTCCTTTCCCACTCTGTTCTTCTCAGCCTGGTTTATACAGATGTCCTTGTCTGCATAAATCCAAAAGCCTCTCCTTTGTATGCTGTAATTGAGACTCTGAAATGTATTCCTTCAAACTCTTGGCATTTGAATATTTTTCTTTTTTTCTCTTTTTTTTCTTTTTTTTTTTCTGAGCTAGGAAAAATGTACACTTTTAAATAGGCCATTGAGTTTCTTTACAACCTGACTCATTTGACAGAGTCTTATCATTTTGCTCTGCGCATTTCAATAGGAAAAGATATGATTTCAGAATCAGCTGGCATATTTTATTTTCAAATATGAAAATGCACCTTAGAGTTGAATATTATTATAAATTGAGCTCCTAAATCTTTTGCTGTGGTGACACCTCTCCCTTGACCCCCCTTTCAGCCCCCTCCATGTCGCTCCCTTTTTCCCCTGTTCCAGTTTATCAAAATTCATTTTTCAGTTAGGAATTCCACTATTTCAGAGCAAGACTTTTTATCTCTTTCTTTATTGCTATTTCCTTTGAAACCTTCTCCTCCTGTGATTTTACCAGTCTCCTGTTCAGTCACCTTCTCTCTGCTTCTCTCAGATTTCCCTGTTTCTTTTATTCACATTTAAATGTTCGCAATTTCTGATTGCCTTAATTAAATACCCTGCTTGAGCAGGCTATTTAAGCAGAGTCCAGATGCTTCTTGCTTTTTAAAGAAAATTTGCAACAGAGCTGGTGGAACTCGTTTACAAATTAACTCCTATTCTTGCTTTTACAACAATTATGTCTTGTTTACTTGCTTTAAAATATCCGTATTGCACTGCTCTGAAAAGAACAATATGATCAAATGAGAACAGCTTGAGTTTACAGTCTTTTCCTACGCAATATCATACCATGAGCTGTCAGTAGCAGAAAATCAAGCAAGAGTTTCAAAAAGCCAAATTTTGAAACTTTTAGTTACATTCCTCACATAGATCTAGACAGTCAGTTTCTCTGATGGTTTATTGCTGAAGGACGTAAATTATTTCAGTCAGTTTCTGGCTTTACACAACGATGTCCAGGAATTCAGTTGACCTAGTGCTTTTGTCTCCATCTGTTGAGCAATCTGCCCTCTGACCATTGAAAATAAAACAAGAAATCATGTGGCAAGACAGGAAAACTTGTGCTAAAAAAATAAAAATAAGAGGGAGTGTTTTTGTTTTCCCTTTGAAAGGAAAGGTTTCATTTAGAAAATTGGCTGAACTTGTATATATTATTAAAGAATTAATAGGCACTTAGAAACAGATTTTTTGATCAAGCAGAACATTTTGCATCAGCATGTATATTATGACATCTAGTTGAAAAGAAATATATATGTTTTTAAGGAAATACCTGATGTTTTAATCTAGTTACTGAACCAACTGTTTTCACTGCTCTGGGGAATGGTGAACACCTATGAAATTTGCTATTTTCAGCAGGAAAACGGTCCTAGTGTTATCAGAAATGGTTGTCCTGATCTCACATTTTGTAAAGTTATGAGAATTTTCACATCAAATTGTCTCCTTCTCAAAATCACACATATGTATCTTTGCATCTGTTCCAGCTCAGTTAACTGAGACCAACTTTCTAATCTAAGATAACAAATGCATGCCAGGAAAGCTAATGATTCAACCTGCTGACAAATTCCATAGATTTTGGTCATAGATCCCTTTGCTCAGAGAGAGCTAAACCCATCCACGGCTATACAGAAAGAAATAAGAGGGTGTGTGAAAGAGCTCATACTGTTACATTCTAACATTCATTTAAAGCTTTACTAAAATCAGTTCCCAATGCTAAACACATTTCTGCATTAGCTCCTATCTAGTAATATTCCAGTTTTGATATTTTAAATAATGAATTTATACTTACTTAACAGTAGGTAGAGTACTTTTCCTACTAATTTTAAAATAAATCAGTATTTTAAGCTTTCATCTGAAAGTGTTCTTGAAAATTCTTTGACTGCAGCCACATTCTTGACTTGCCACAATTCCACAAGAGCGCTTACTTGAATGTTCACATTATATTATCTATGAATTTGGCTTAAAATTTCCCCTTGATTTGTTGATTTGGTCTCATATTAGGCAGTTCAGATGGAGAACATCCTCATTCCTGTTGACAATCTGCTCAGACTTGATAGACAATACTTCCTTTGTACTACAGAGAAGGATTTCACGCCTTTAAATTTTAGATACTGGCAAAAGCTGGATGACACATGATGCAGCTAGTTCCTCCAGTGGCTGGAGATCAGCTTACAATGGACTGCTGAGGCATTTGGGACATTGGTCTGAGGTACCTGTAAAAAAAGACAGAGCAAACCAGAAGGTAGAAGGTTCTGCTGACATAGGGTCCCCGGTGCAGTCACACATCCCATCACGGAATTCTCTGTCCTCCCAAACCAGAACCAGTATAAACCAACAAGATAATTCCTGAACAGAATTATTTCCAGTGCCAGAACAGCCCAAGCACAGACATGAGTGACTCTAGTCATGCATGCCTTTGTTACTGATTGGTGTAAAATTCTCTCTTGGCTCTCAGATGTACAGTCAATAAAATAAAGATCACATTCCCAGTGAGAGGTCACTGTGCCTTGCAGCTGGGTAACTTTGGGATCAGGTACCCTTCCTTTATCCACCAAAACAGTCTCTCCATCATGCAGGGCCACTAGGTTAGTCAGGCACAACTTGAGCTTTGTGCAGGCCTTTTGGCTCTCTGTAATGCCAACCCCTGCCATCTATGTGCCTTGAGAAAGCTTTCAGGAAGATCTGTTCCATTATCTTACCAGGCACGGAGTGAGACTGACTGAGCAGGTTTTCAGTAAGACAAGTCTAGCAACAGAATAAGAAAATGAACAGTGACAGCAACCATACCAGTGACAGAGGGTTCAAGAAAGAGGTGAACAATTCACATGGAAATCCCCCAGCAATGGACAATACCCAACCACTCCCTCCACTGTTCTACACCAACCAGAAGAGAGTCCATTTCCCAAACAAGACTCCCTTCCCCTAACCTCAGAAAATGACATGAGGTGGTGCAGAATAACCTCCAGGTCCTGGGCATGCCCCTCCTGAGGCCAAAATAAACCCTGTCCTGGCTGGAACCAGGACAACGTCTCGTTGTGGGTGTGCAGACTGTCTTGGCACATAAACCATAACTCATTTTTTAAACCATGACTTCCATGCTCTTGGAAACACTATTTTTAACAGCTAAACCATCAGGCTTGTGGGCGGGTCACAAAACATTGTGGTCACCAGGGAAAATGAATTTTCAGGAAAATGCTGATGGATTATCTACTAGTAAGTCATCTCCTTTTTTTTTGCCCCCAAACATTTCAGTTTTGCAAATGTTACAGTTCCTGAACTAACTGGTGCACAATACTTAAAAAATTCACTTCACGGGCCTTTCATTTTGTCTGATTAATGATTGATTTTATGACACACTTGCACTTCATAACATTACAGTGCTCTGAAAGTTTACTTGTCTGCATTATCAGTGTGCCTGAAAGGGAGTTTTATTTGTCTTCACTGGGAATGAGGTGGAAAGTTTAAGTTTGCAGCATTATATATGTCATATTTAATGATACCAATCAACTGTGAACCATCTCTGAAATTCCTTTCTGACACCATGAGACTGCAGCATTTAAAATGCCAATAAATTTGTTATGATATAATCATAGTGATTGAGTAATTAACCAGCACTGGGTAGAGATTTGAGCTGGAGCATAAACCACAACACAACTTGAGGTGCCAAAAATATTTGGTAAGTGAACCTGGGATGACAATATTACCAGCTTTTAATGTCTTACTATGTGTG
Source organism: Drymodes brunneopygia (assembly GCA_013400955.1). NCBI lineage: Eukaryota > Metazoa > Chordata > Aves > Passeriformes > Petroicidae > Drymodes > Drymodes brunneopygia. Next base: position 184,332 of record VZTZ01018449.1, read on the forward strand.
CTAAGGGAATAATGCAAACAAGAAATGCAAGGGGATTTTTTAAAGAATACTTATTCATGCCACTGCCAGTCATCATGCTTAGGAATTTTTAAAGATTAAGTATAAATGGTGAATTGTGTGAACATAAAAAAAAAAAAGAAAATAAGAAGGCTAACTAGAAACCAGAGGAGAACTCCTGCTAAGACAAAAAGAGAAGCTGAGAGAGTGAGATGGCTGAATAGTAGCTGACAGGTGTGATAGGTAGCAGGGCTTGCCAGATCCACGCACTTTGCATTCAGTTGCAAGGGAGACACTGAGAAAATCCCTTCATTTTTTGCTGTGCCTCTGTTCCCTGCCTGAGAAGCAGAGGTGACTCCTCATGGTACCAGAGGGACTCCAATAATCAGTACTCTTGATTAGAAAGTGCTCAGAAGTCTCTGGCAAGTCTGAAAGTAGAGAGGTTCTATTAAATAAGTCCTCCGCACAGAAAAATTACGTCATAATCCTTCTGATAATCATAAATCTTGACCCCAGGACAACAAATTAAACTGTGGTTGCCCAGGACATCTCCTGCCCCTCCATGTCTGACTAAACTGTGTTAGGCATGTGCAGCAGTCCTTTGCAAATGGAAATATTACAGGAGCAAGGAAGGATAGGAAGTGTCCATTCATCCTTTCCCATTGAATTTTTTCATAAAAGACCTGTTTGTATATACATTTGAACAGGCTGCTTGCTTTTCAGAAGTTGAAAGCATTCTCTAATCAGGCAGAAATCTGACTGAGATGAAATGCTTGCCTGACTCTGTAGGCCCAGCAGAGTTCAGCTTGTCAAACAGATAAAGAAAACATTTCAGAGATAAAATCATGACCTCTGTGTGCACTGAAAATCAGAGATGTTGGCTTAATTGAAAGACATTTCAATTCTCTTGCATTTGAGAGGCTTTAAATATTTAAAATATCTTCCAATTACTTCATCTTCTTTGTCTACATTATGGATTCCCAGTTGCTGGGCTCCACATGGGGCCCTTTATCTCAGATTGAGAGTCACAGCTTCTGATTTCAGCTTTGATAAGTGGCTGTCACTACAGCTTATGCTGTATGTAAAGCAAACCTGCCTATGGCCTATTTGATAAAGAAAACAAGAGGCAAGACTGCTCTGGACACCAGCAAACATGACAACTAAATGCCCTGTATGTCTGTGCTGAAAAACTACTGAGAGTTGAGTTGAAGCCATCAAAACAACTGGAAGATCCCATTTCCCTCACCAAGTCAATCTCTTGATTTTTCTATTTTGTGATTGGATTCTGTGTCTGCATGGCAATAGGAACTCGGTATTCCTTCTCCCCAGGAATAAAAACTTTTCTTGATTTGCACACACAAGTGTCCAGGGTAAATATGATGGTGGAGCAGTGTGGGTGGAAGGGACTGAAAGAAGAAAACTGAATGCAGGGAGGAATAAGAGTGTATAGGGAAATCCTGTATCTCCTCTCTGCTGACATACCTGACAGGCAGGCAATCACTGAGGTGGTGGCATGATTCTAGATGCCTCCCAAGGATGCAAACTTTGTCTGTCAGGATGCAGAACAGGAGCTTATTTACCTTTGATGAAGATTAGGAAGATATCCCCCCAATGGGAGCTTACCTGGCCACAGCAGGATTTCTTGGGTTTTCCTCAGAGGCAGCTGGTTCAGGTCTCCAAAAGAACCATACCAAGATCCTGAGTCTGAGTTGTGCTGTCAGTTCCTGCCAGGACATCCTTTCACACAGAAGATGAACTTGTACCAGACTCCTGAAGTTGTGGCCAACATACATTCTCAGAATGGTCCAAACTTTACCAGACCAGCCAGAGCTTTTGCCTGACCTTCCTTCCCCAGAGCAAACACAAGCAATGTGCTGCTTTCCTCCAGCTAGCTGGAGGAGTGGGCAGATCTTGGTGCGCTGCACACCTCAGGCTGACAAGGGTAAGAGGAAAGAGCAGCATTTCCTCTTGGAAGAACCCAGAGAGAAACACTTGGCTGGGCTGCTCCTGCTGCTATCAGTGTGCATTGTGAATACTACCACCTGCTACTCCCACTGTATCTAACAGCTATAGCTACAAATGCCATTATTGGCTATAAAATTATCCAGCCCATTTTTCAATGTGCCTGCAGTGTTTGACTCCCTGACCTGCTGTGGTAATGAATTCCATAGGCTGACTTCACATCACATGAAGAAGTACCTCCTGTAATTTTTTTTAAGTGCACTGGCCATTAACTTCATCCAGTGACCCCTTTATTCTCCTATAATGTGAAAGAGCAGTTTTAACTGTGTCCTTCATAATTTAAATACGTTAGTTAAATATCCTCTATCTCACTTGCTGTCACTACTAGTTATTCGCTATTTTAGGCAAAAAGTTTTCAAGGAAGGAAAAGAGAGGCAGGAGCAGCTCTGCCAATTGTTACATGCCACCTAACACATATATAAATAATGCTAAATAAACCTCCCAGGGACTTTTGGACCCATGCAAGGAGTCAGAGGACATGGGAAGCTGAAATTTCAGACCGAGTTTGACTCTCCTACATTTGACAGCACAGTTTCTGCTAGCCAGGAGAGGGCAGAAGCCCAGTTAGCTCCCTCACCCACTCCCTGGCTCCTGGGCAGGAGCGTGATGTGACTCTTCAGCACTGCAGGGACCAGTGATCCCGGTGAATAAATATGTCACGCTTTCCAAAGTAGGATGGGAAACCCACCAACTCTGAATGTTGTTACAGTGACACCTGTCAACATCAACTCCTCCTGGTGAATTCCTCAGCAAAACCATCTGGATGGAAGGCCACCAGCCAAGGCTGGTAGTCATGGGACTGCTTGGATTGACACCTGAAGTAATTCTGCTCTGTTAATTGTGATTTTAAAACACATCTATAAGCCTGACAGTTCGTATCTGTCTCCAGTGGTCCCCAATCAAGTTGGGTCAGTGCAAATTCAAAATAAACCCTGTGCTTGAGGAGCCCAAGGATGGCAAAAGCTTGGGCCTCTCTGAGGAGTAATGCAAGCTTTATCTGAGATGTCAGCTGGATGCAAGGCTGGCAGCTGGCACTGTGTGTTAGCAGAAGCTGCTGTTGGCATGTCTGCATACACACAGCTTGCTTACATGATATGGTGCTGGGGCTTGGGACCCTGTAAATTGTCTTTGACAAGCCACAGACATGACAAGGAGTAGCCAAAAATAACAGGTTTGACTTCCTTCCTACTAGTCCAAGCAACCTTGGACTGAATGTGTTATGGCTTCTACAGTTGCATCATTATCCAGTCTTCATAGCTCGCTGCCTCCTGTTCATTCTGCTGCAGTTGTCCTGTTTCAGAGGTACTGTACTGAACAAAAAGGAGTTTCTTTGGGTGGTGCTTTGTGTAAAAGTGGAGTCCAGCTCAGACCACAACTCCTGTAATCTTCCTGACACAACTGCTCTGCTGTCACCACTTACAGAGAAAGAGTTTATACGTGTTCTCCTTGCCCCCTTCCCTCTCTGCCCAGCCTACTGGTTGCTGCTGGGGATATGAGCATGGCCCTTTGTGCTTGCAGAGAAATGAACAGTGGCAATACAATGAAAAGAAAGAAAGAGAAAGAATGGATAAGAGTATGGAGGAGAGGAAAGACATCACCAGCAGTGGATCCTGCAATGGGTCTTGATTTTTACAATTTCAAAGTCCATGGTTTGAAGTGATGGTCACAGTCTTGAACATTGTGGGTGGGGGGAAGCCTGTGAAACACGAAGTTCAATAGGTTAATATACGGTTCAAGTTTGGATGGAAACACCCAGGAACCTCCCCTGGAGGGGTGAATTTTACATTGTCTGATGCAACACTGTGGATCATGCACAGTCTTCTGGTGGAAAGCCCCAGAAATTAGTCTGGAGGATCTTTGGAGTTCTCTGATGGTTTATGACACCTTCTAAGACACGACAGCGGTTTGGCCCCTGTGTAGCTGAGCCAGCTATGCTTTATCACAGGGAATTGGCACGATAGAAGCCATCACCCCACCTCTGCAGGTTCTCCTTCTTATCAGCTTTTTCCCTTACATGGCCAGAAAACATTTTGTTTGAGACATCAGTCGCAGGTTATCAGGGACACAATCAGTTACAGGGCTCAGCTGGTTTATCCAAACACAGATCAGTTTGTCGTGGCCATCCTCGGGTGGTGGGTGCACACCCCCATCTAATGTAGATTAGAGGATTCACCACCACACACCAAAAGCTCTCCCCTTTCCCATCATTTGGGGGATGCAAACTTGGCCTCAGCAAAGAACCCACTGCTTTTGCAGATGGGCAATTTTTTGTCATTAACCATTAATGTTTCAGTATATCACATCATACATCAACACCCTTTTTCTCAGCCATGATCTCCCTTTCTCCCATTCTCTCCCTCTCCTTTGAGGCTGGATCACTACCACAGAGGTTCTAAATATTGCCTGTTTTGCCTGGTTCACCTCTCTGCTCCACTGTCCCCTCAGGAGAAGGTCTTGATAGGAAGAGAATATAGACAAGGCTCCTGTGCCATTGCATGGCAAGGGAGTCTTCAGGCTTAGCTTCCTTTGGGCTATCCCATCCACCTGGAGCCATAACTTTTACCTGTTCTCATTTCTCCAAAGATACGCATGGCTCAGGGTCCAACAGCTTTCTGTCCCCTCTGGGAGGATGAAGTATCACAGTGGTTACACACAGGGCACAACACCTCCCACAGCACAGCTTTCACTTCACCCTGTATGCAATGCTTCTTCTCATGGCTTTTGTGCCTTTCCCCAGGAACTTGTCTTGTCAAAAACATGAGGATGATCTCCATGCAGGGCGTTTGGGATTATCTGACTGTTCCTTGTCCTCCAGCCCAAACTGCAGTCTCATATATCAAGATGTCAGTGGTTTAATAAAGTCCTTCCCGAGATCCCAGAGAGCCCAGAGAAGAAAGGGAGGATTTTTTCTGTCTCTTGAGGCTGTCACTGCACTCAATAGGACAGATAAAAATTTTGTGCAAGCAGCTCATCTCAGTAGTCTGAGACCATCAGAGAACAGGATAAATTCCCCCAAATACATCTTGACCTGAAGACTATAAGCATAGAAATACAATTGTGGCAATTGTCAAGACTGTCTGCTTCAGAATTGCTCTCTTTAATCTTTCTCATTTTTGAAAAGAAAATTTACCGCATTAAATATCTTTATAATTGATTCATAAGAGGATTTTCTGTTTTATTTGTTTTTCATAACGGTGTATCTCCAAGATTTTGGAACAAGAAATTATGCTATTAAATAACCTTCCTATTTTTCTTATGAAAAGTTGTTTTCAGGTTTTCTAAAATAGAATTCTGTAAAACAATATGTCCCTTTCCAATTTCTTTTGTGAGTACAGTCTCAATAAAGTCTCATTACTTGTGAGCCTCAGAATTTCCAGCATTGGGCCATTAAAGGTGTGTGTTGCTAATTAATACTAGCATCCAATAATGGCTTTGTACTTTAATCTAAAGCTTTGTTAGGACCTACAACAAAATGAAACTTCAATTATATGAAAGCCATGCATAACTAATGAAGAGGACGTTGTTCTTTCTTATGTAAATATCATTCAGTCTGGAGGGACTGCTTTCAATATTGTCTGTTGATTAATTCATCAGGATTAAATCTAAGAAGGGACTTTTGGATTTATACTGCTCCCATGCACCCAGGCACACTTCAGAGGAGCAAGTCACGCATGTAATGGCTCCTCAATTAATTAGTATGTTTTGAAAGCAAAAGATTCCCCTTGCACCCACCAGTGACAAGATGTACTGCTTGTGATCAGCAGCCATCAACTCCTGCAAAAATTCAACCTTAGGTTTTTATTTAGTTACACTCCAGGTATTTGCCAGAGAAACAGCTGCAATGCATTTATTGTCTTCACATGTGGCATCACTGCACCCGTGTGCTGGCACTGCGCCCCTCATTGAGGAGATTTTTAGAGACAAATAAGATAATGAAGTGAAATTTATTTTTCAAAATAAATTTATATCCCATCAACTTTAGGGATTTAGGATGTCAAGTGGATTCGTCAGCTACACAACTGACTTAAGAATTCTGAAAGTTTTAGAGGGGTAACCCAAAATGGAGCAGTGACAGCCCCTGACAAAGAAGCCATAGCCTTGTGGAGAGACAGGAATGCTGAGGGGTGCCAAGGCCACCTGTGACAGATGCCATCCCCTCCCCACAGGCTGGCTCTGATTTGTCACAGAGAGGTCAGAAGAGCAGCCCCATGCTGAACTGTGCCCTCCTGATGACCAGAGCCATGGTAGCCCATGTCACTATTCCTGAAGCAGGTTGCAGAATCAGGGATGCTGTGAAAGGGTTAAAACAGGGAAAACATCCAAAAATCTAAGCCAAAGTGCCAATAGGTTTCACAAGGAGAACCAGCTGAGGAAATAAACAAAAAGCAATTAAGAAAAGCAAATTGACATATTTGGGTTCGATTCGCAGAAGAGCAGGGAGGGATATAACTTTGTGTTTGGAGACTTTGTGCAACAGCTTGTCTGCTCCCCATTTGTTTAAAAGCAGAACAGCAGAGGTGTCATCTGTTGGTCAATATTCAGGGAAAAGAGCTACAGGGAAAAGAGTCTTAAGCACCAAGGGCTGTCTCTGTAAACACAATGTTTATTTTGCATTTATGCTACGCTTCAGGGCTCCTGCTTATTTTTGCACGGTCCAGGAAGAATTTGCTGTGTGCATCTAGCCTTCTCCTTTCCTCTGTGTATAACTTGGTCTCCATTTTCCCTCTTCCCTAGGACAATTGAGAATTGGCCAGAGTGAGCAGAGCTCAGTACTGATACCACTCAGAGATAAATTCTTCACTGTCCCATCACCTGGTCTTGCTCAAGGTTAAGCCATCTGAATCATTTGGGGACCAGACAGGACTTCTCCCCTAGACTGGACTGGATTCCCCTATAGTTGCTGTTTCTTGAGCCAACCTGTGTGTTTTTCCACGTGGAAATCACACAACTGGGTTGCTTCTATTTCAAGCCAGTGCACATGAAGGAAGTCATTGTCATCTGAGACTCACTAAGCTGTCATAGCTATGTCAGATGCAGCCTCAAAGCTGAATAAAAAGGTATAATGGAGTGAGTAACCCAGCCTCAGCCTCTCTAGCACCACTGTAGTCCTGCATCACTGTCACTAGGACATACTGTCTTCACACAGTGACTCTAAGTTGTTTGTAAAGGTCATTTCCTTCCTCATCTCTGGATAGAAAAGATTATATTGAGATTAATGTGAAAGATACTGAACAATCATTCCCCCAGCTCTCATCAAATGATTTAAATCTCATTAATTTACACTGCTAATTCAGCAAGTTCAAAGAAAAGAAGATTCCAGGAAGTATCACATTCTGTCATTAAAATATTTAAGTGATCTTAGCTTCTCCACTGATAAAGCTGGAATTGAATTTCCATGCAAAGTATTATTTTGTTCCCTGCCTCTATATATTATTTGCATTTTGTTGAGCTAATCTCTCCTTGATCTTTTGTATAGCAGATGACAAAGGGCAGCTGGATCCCAAAATGTTCCTTAACAGCTTTACAGAGAAGTGGCCAAGCTGGCTGGAAAAGGCAGGCCACTGAAACTGAAAGTCTCCCTAGGAATTAATTATTATAGTGCACATGGTATGAGGGGAGGAGTTGCATCTTTCGTACTCATGTTTCTAAAGATTTTCCAAAGAAAGTCTTAATGTTGAGAGTTCTCTTTTTAAGCTGCATGCTTAAAATAAGAGCTCAAACTCGTTTATATCAAGCCATTTTATCAAGCCAGTTGTGATGAAAATACAGGAGAAGGGATGGTATTGCTGGAGGGGGAGCAACAACAACCAGAGTGTGAAGAGAGTCACATTTTGTCCAAACGGTGTTTTTGTGTGGAGCAGCACACAATATACAAGGATGCAAAACTGCATGCATCAGACTTTCTAACCAGCACCTAATCCCATCTTTGCAGCCCTGTAAAGGGACTGATCTGAGTGATGAGTGATGAGCAGTCTGGCTGAACACCACGAGATCCGACATGCTGTGGATTTGAATGCTTGATTCCACTCTGACTCTCTAATGGTTATATGGTATATGATGCTGGAACAGATCCTGCTCACTCAGTATCAGAAATTAATTGCATCCTGCCCTGTGCAGAAAAATTTATCATGCTCACAGTGGTTTATAGCATGAGTTAGCTATTCCTTAATCAAATCTGGGAGAGTGAAGCAGCATTTCTCCAGGCAGTTCCTTGTGATGCGCTCTGTCCTCCAGCAGTTTGTATGTGTTCATAATCCAAGAGGTTCTGAATGCCTTTGATAGTCCCCAAATGGGATGGTAGTTCGCCTCTAAAGTCAGTGTGGGACTCTCACAGTCCCTGATGAGATAAGCAGTCATTACCCCTGTGAAAAATAAGTTTATATTTCAGCAGTGAGAGGTTAAGAATATCCCAGCTTTCAGAGAAAGCTGAATTGATTTCCTCATCACAGGGCAGCAGGTGGGAGTGGGAGGAAGAAGTGGAGAGAAGGAAAGGGTAGGACATAGCAGGGCACTATCCGAAGAACTTCCATAATGTGCCCAACAGTGCAAATGAAAAGAGGAGAGGAGAGGAGAGGAGAGGAGAGGAGAGGAGAGAAGAGAAGAGAAGAGAAGAGAAGAGAAGAGAAGAGAAGAGAAGAGAAGAGAAGAGAAGAGAAGAGAAGAGAAGAGAAGAGAAGAGAAGAGAAGAGAAGAGAAGAGAAGAAAGAACACAAACACAAAATACTAAATTTTGTCCGACAGTCTAGAAAGAACTTGCCTTCTTGGAAATTACCATGAAACAGATTTATATTGTCTATGAAATTATACTGAGACTTTGATGAGGTGCAATCTGATAAGATGAGAGTAGATAAGGAAAAAAATGTGGGAGGGATATCGCAGATAAGGGAGAAACCTGGGAAATTGAGTTGGATATGTCAGTGTCTGAGAAACACTGGAAAAACATCTTCCATGCATAGAAAAAGAGGCAGTGAAAAGGATTTGAGATTACAGGATATAGACAACAAAAGATATTACTTCATATAATCATTATTGAGTGAACTTTGAGAAAGAGCAGCTTCAAAGCAAAAAAGTTGCTGCTTGCCTTGAGTTTTGAACATCTCCCTTCCCAAACAAGTCCTCCATTTCAGAAAAGCAGAAATGTAAAATAAATCTGTTGGAACAATCTTCTTGAGAACGTGTTACTTCTCCATTCAGTCAGTTCCAAGGCAGATGAGGACGAAAAATAGAGAATGAAAACGTTGTTTTTAACAGAAAAGAGAAATCATTATCACCATATGTGACAGGAAGGATTCATTAACCAGCAGGCTTATTGCTGGAAATTATGAAGAAGCAGACATCATAGGGCCCTGGTCAAGCCCTTCTTATTGCTTTTCTTTTAAATGAGCCTAAAGATAATTTAATCATTCAGTTATTCTATTTGAATCAAATTGTGCTATAATTCCTTTCAGGGAAATAGTTTTCTAAGGCAGTCTGAGCACAACTGCAGAATCATAGAATTGTTTAGCTTGGAAAAGACGTCTGAGATCACCACCTTGTCAACTCAAAAACAGTACTAGTTCCACATCCAGTCATTTCTTGAACACCTCCAGGGCGGGACTCCACCACCTCCCTGGGCAGTCCATTTCAATGTTTAACAACCCCTTCTTTGAAGCAGTTCTTCCTGATGTGGAATCTGAACCTCCCCTGGCACATCTTGAGGCCATGTCCTCTCATCCGGTCTCTGGCTGTCTGGGAGGAGAGACCAACCCCCAGCTGGCTACAGCCTCCTTTCAGGGAGCTGTAGAGAGGGGTATGGCCTCCCCACAGTATCAAAGGCTTCACTGAAGTCCAGGTAGGCACATCCACAGCCTTTCCTTCATCCACTAGATGTGTTATTTGGTCACAAAAGGTCAGGTTGGTGAGGCAGGACCTGTCTTTCCTAAACCCCTACTGGCTAGGCCCTAGTTGTCCTGTATGTCAGTCATGATGATTGGTTCTATTACTTTAAATAAAGCAAAGAAACCAAATGAAGGCAGCTATATTGGAACAGCGATGGAAAGGAAAAGAACGAGTTTGGACTAGTTCATTCCACTCACAGAAAACCCTGGCTTCTTTTTTCATCAGAATCCCCTGTAGAAACTACAACCAAGACCCAGCAGGGTCACTGTTGAAGTCAAAGTCTGCCTCAAACCTGACTGAATCAAGTTCCAAGTCTGAGGATGAGTCAGGGTCACTGGATAAGAAAGATATTAGAAAACCACAGGGGTTTTCTGACAAAAAAGTTTTTGTGATTTTCTGATGAAATATAGGCCTGGTTTTTTTTTCTAAAAACAGGGTCTCAGTTTGCCCAGTGCTTCTTTATTCAGCCTGAGAGGGTTAGTGAAGACAAGATATTTATGATCCTGTGCTCCCAAGCTCATTTCCAGTTCAGAAGCTAACCAAAATGTTCTGAATGTTGCCCCACCCCAGTTACCTTTCTCTCCTGCTAAAAGAAAAACATCAACAAACAAACAGTTTTGTTCTGAAAGGAACCAAAGCTTGTCAGGATATCAGAATTTCTTGCACAAGAATAATTTTAACTTTCAGCCAGTTTTTTCTCTTTTCCACTAGCCATTTTCCAAGGCACAATGTTTAATGCTTTACCAAAGTGCTGGTCTGTTTCAGTTCTCATGTCATAAACGTTAGTAACTTCATGAAAGAAAACTACCAGCTCAATCTGGGCCATCTGCTCCACCACAAGCATGTTCTGATGCATCCTATCAGACTTGCACTTCCAGGTGATGTGTTCCTCCAGAAGCCTTAAATGCTTTTATGGTCATACTTAGGTGTCTACAGCTCTCAAGGGTGTTCTCCCTCCTCCTTTTTAAAATTAAATATCTCTTCAGTTATTCTCCAGGTCAAGTTGGGAAATTTGGTAAAGACCTTTGCTTCTGAGTTGGCAATTTCATGAGACAGATGTTCAGGATTTGCAGAGTTTATCAGCTCACACCTCACCTTCAGTTAGTATTCAACAAACTCCCAAAGTCAAATTCTTTTCTCCAAGAGGGGCATTGCATTTCTGTCCATTGCCATTTGCCATTTGAAATCTCTGTCTTAGTTCAATATCATCATAAAAGTGACAAAACACCAGGCCAACCTAAATTTACATCCTGTCTGTGTTCAGTGTGACTCCATTGTTCTTTGTCTCAAAGGGACAAATCTGTGGGTACTAGCATCAATCTTTTATCAAAATCTAGCGTATCTTGATTCTCGGCAATCCTTCTTTTACCCCAATACATCCTGATGTTTCAGCTCTGTCCTTTTCATCAGTTTGTTTTTCCTCTTAGTCTCTGTGCTTATTCCTACTATGTCTCAAACTGTTGGTGACACGAATTCCCACTCCCAAGCTTAGACCCTCTTGGGCTTATTCTCCCTTTTAAATTAAACCAGATTAGCCCACGATTTGATGTCTCAGGGTTTTTTTGGTTTTTTTTTTTTTTGTGATCAATATCTATTTTCCCTTTTTATTTTAACATATTCACTCCCTCCACATACAGCAATGAAATGCCTCCACTTCTCATCCTTTCATTGTGGACTTGACAAAGGAATCGATGAGCTGTCACATCCAGGATTATTTGTGTCCTTCCACTGCTGGTAGCACTTGTTCTCCAGACTACTGCAAATCACTTCAGATGATTTGTAGATATTATCCTGACTTTGCACGCAGCCCTAATGGCACATCTGACTTGTGTTTTGCAGAACAGTCAAGTCACAGAATCTTGTAAAATTGAGACAAATAATATATTTAAATGAGATTCAAAAAAGAAAACCAGTTAAAACAGATAAACCAGTTAAGTCAATTGAAGCTCTGCCAACATTTAACAATTTAATTCTAAATGTAACAACACAGTACTTAACAATTTCATGGTATCTCTTAGTAGGTAAAGCAAGAAGTAATTAAGCAATAAAAACTTACAAAAGGACACATTACTAATTTTCAACTCAATTCTATCCAAGTAATTAACAATTTTTCCCTACTAATTTCTGTCTCTTAACATCCAATATGAGGTAATATTTGTCCTTTAATTTTTGTAATCACTTAAATATAAATTTGAATTTCTCTCAATTAAAAATAATTTTAGGGTTTGGCTTTCCATTTAAATTAGAAACATCATAAAGGCACTAGTTCTTTTTTTCTCTTAAAGGCCACAAAATTTAATAAATATTTTTAGATGTTTTGAACTGCGTAATAGTTACAAAAAAGGTAAGTTGTTTACTTCAAAATTCTAAGGAAATTTTCTTTTAAATTCTGAATTTAATACACTTCCCTTAACAAGAGTTTTGTTTCTTTTCAGCACAAGAACAATCTTCTTCAATTTCCCAGATCATATTATTGTATTCTCATATCATATTATTGCTTGCCAGAAGTTCCATGACAAAAAAACAGCTGGGAAAGAGGGACACTGCAGTGTTTCAACATGGATATTCCTGTACCATCAGAAATAATCTCAGTGTATGCAGTAAATCATAATGACATGGTGGCATCTTTGCACATCTTAGAATATGTGCTTCAGTGCTGAGACTTTTGGCAAAAGGAAGTTGATGGTGGAACAGCAATTCAGGTCTGCTTTCCAGAGAATCCCCTGAAGAAACACAGGGTCTCATTTCTCCTAATAATTCTGTCCCAGAGAGATGAATGTTCCCTGGAGAGGGACTTCACATCCACATTGTCCACCTTAAGTTGATGACACCCGGGTTAGATGCTCCTACATTAATAGGCCCTGTAAATTTTGGAGCAGTGAAAAATTTATATTAAAAAACGATGTATTTTCTCTGACTTTTTTGTCTGATGCTGTTCCAGAAGCAAACAAACAAACAAACAAAAAAATAAAAATCCCCAATGTTAAAATCCTTAAAATAATTAAATTAGAGCTCTCTAACAGAATCATGGCGCACCCCTAACCATAACCATAAATGGCGGCCAACTAATCCTAACCCTAACCCAACCCTAACCTGAACCCTAACCCTAATTATAGAATCAGAGAGGGTTAAGCATTGGAAGGGACCTTTGGAATCATCTATTTCCAAACCTTCTGCCTGGCCAGGGACACCTGCCACTGGTCCAGGTTGCTCAAAACCCCATCTTACCTGGCCTTGAACACTTTCAGAGATGGGGCATCCACAACCTCCCTGGCTAACCTGTTGAAATCTGTTCTAGTATCTCACCACCCTCACAGCAAAGAAAATAATTTCTTCCTAACATCTAACCTGAATTTCCACTCTGTCAGTTTGTGCCCATTCCTCCTTGTTCTGTCCTTACAGTTCCTGACAAAGATTATCTCCCCTGTTTCCCTGTAGCCTCCTCACTGTTAATAAACTAAGCATATTTTGGATAACATGTTAAATGTATGTTATCCTCATAACCTTATTAAAGCTGCCTTCAGAATCTTACTAATTTTTGCCAGCATAACTTTGCAAATATAACTGAAATTGAAATAGGGCCCCACTTATTTTGAAAGTTTTCCTTGCCACACACAGCTATAAAAAGCTGGTATTGTCTGTCATTATTACTAAGGTAAACACCAGATTCACTGTAAGAGAAGACTTAAATGACAGGTTCATTGTTGGGTGGGGCTTCAGAATGTAAAGAAACCAAAAACATATTTTTCCAGAACATGGATTTTACCAGGAACAGTGTGGAGAAGTTGGAAAGACTTTTTAGCTTAGGATTACATGGATACTACATCATGCAAATAACGTATTTCTCCACCAGGCAAACACGGTCCGGGGTTACAGCTTAGCAAAGTATCTGCACATTTCTGTTTAGACACAAGGAACAAGCCAGCACTATTAGCTCCACCAGATACTTCCACATAACAGCCCAGCCATAGCCTCATATTTGTCAAACACACCACAGCCTTGACAATGGAAACTTATCTCAGACTGTCAGTAACTTCTAGTAAGAGCAGTCAGCCTGATCCCAAGCCTGACATTTTCACTTCCTTCTCACATTCCTTTGACCTAGTACTTGAAGTGGAGCACAGGTTGGGCCCTCCTCAAGAGAAACGTTGAGTGAAGAAAAACAAACTGACAAAACCAATAATAAATATTTTTTAATATGAGTTACCATAAAGGCGAAGGTATCAAAGCTTCATCACATAGAATCATATCCAATGCCAATTCTCCCTAACCTGAATGCAGTTGGAGTCCATTTTGAGTTTGCATCTTCCCAGAGCACCAAGTCCTAAGCCCTTCTGCCACTCTATCCAAACCCCCTTTGTGTTTGACTGTCCTTCAGCCTGACATGAGGAAGGAGCTGCACTCTGAGAGACCGAGCAGGTCAGGAGGGCCTTGAAGACAGAAGGAAGCTCTTGGCATGCAGGTACCCAAATCTGAGCCTCTGCTTCAATGCTTCAATGGTCATTTGGACAAAATGCCTTCATAGCCCTACAGGTTCTGTAAAACACCCATACTGGTACATGCCAAAGCCCAAAAGGGGCTGGAGATATGGACTGCACCTTCTGAGTTAGCCATGTGGCCAAGGACACTGCAGGAAAGGAATGAGGAAGGTTAAGTACTGACTTCTGTGAAGTCTAAGGAAACTCTAAGTCCTTAGTGAAAGTGTTAAAGCTATTTAGTGGATGAAATTACCTCCTGGACTATTTAAGATCTTGCTTAACAGACATTTTAGGGCAAACCTTTATGGTCTCTAAACCTTTTGTGGTTTCCATGTGATACAGGGAGTCAAGCAATGAGACCTCTCCTCTCTATTCCTCTTTCCTTTTTTTAAACACTTTCATTGATTTATTCTAGAAATATGTGGGCCTAAAAATTAAAAAAAGCTAAAAGGAAAAATTTATGCTTGCTGCTGACAGAAATTTAAAAGTTATAATGATACACACTTCCCCAGATTAACTGAAGCATCATAAAACATTTTTTCCCCGTTAAAACAGATTTCCAGAGTGTAAAAATATGATTTCTGATTGGGTTTCAAGTTAATCCTATCGAGCTGCAGGGCTCGATGTATGGGCTATGACAGTTCTGCATGTTTAGGACAGCATAATTAAAAGTGTAATAAATCTAAAAGATAATATTATTTCAAGCCAGTTATGTTCTAGGGGAATTCTCTAGTGATGTCAGTGGATGAGTACTTTAACCCTGCCTGAACTGTCTGCTCTGTTATCCATTGCTACCACTATTTTCTCTAACATGCCCTCGCTTAAGGGCACAGCAATCACCCTCTTCAAGCACTTGAGAAGCTGCAGGGGTGGGCAGGGGGCCATGGCCCACTCAGGGCTCTAGATGTCCATCTAGGAACAAGTCAAGCAAGGCCTGAAGGAGTCAGAGACAAAGCTCCAGGAGGATGCCCAGAGCTGCCCAGCTGCCCCACAGGCTTTATGGGTTTTCTTGCTCACCACTACGGCTGACTGGAAGGGCTGGATGTGCATCTTCAAACACTAGTCCTACCTCAAACTGTCTTTATAGGTGTCATTTTCCGGCACAGACATGGGCAATAAAAGCTAAAAAAGATGCCAAAATTTGGAAGTGTTCCTGAAATAAGGAGATGGGGCAAATAGCTCACAAGAAGACCATTTGTCCCAAATAGCAACCATCTGACCACAAATAACATGAAGACCCATGGCCCCTTGACTGTATTTTGTAGTACATTCTAATGTTCCAAACTCTGTGACTGTAATGGTGATGGAGCTTTAATTAACTTTACCTGTCTATACCAGTTTATAAAATAAATAGCATTTGAATTTATATTACTTTCTCAATTTTAGAAACCTCCATGACACTGTGCAGGACTTCACATGTAGATAGATGAGTCAGCCACTGCTTTTTTTGCTAGCTTTGCCCACTTGTCTATCTCTCTCATCCTCTTTTAAATGTAGTTTGAAGTGTGTTTGAAAGAAATAATGAGCAATGTAACCAGAGATCACCTGTCAGTGTGCAAAGAAATTCCTGGAAAAATAAACCTTGTCTCTGTGCTTTCAGATGATACAGTATGGTATTAAGTCTGTCATTTTACCAACTATTATTAAACTCTGTCCCCAGAAAGACCTAATAAAGTCTAACTCTGCTACTGCTGCCTTTCATTTTGTTCAATGACAAAAAAGTGACTACCCCTCAACTGGTCGTTAAATCTTACACAAATTTTGCTGGTCCCATTAATTCAGCACTAAACTGAATTCTCTCCCCTTCCTGTTGATCAGATGATTTCTGTTCAGTGTTCTGCAGTGATGAGAGAAGAGAAATAGCTGCAGGATGTCTGAGGCAGTGAGCTAATTCCCAGCTTGTTCAGGAAAGGCAAACAGATAAAGTTTGCACTGTCTTTGAAATACTAGTCCCAAATTTACCCTGTAAAATATTCAGTTTGTCTCAATAAAGGTCGTTATAGGTAAGCCACTGAAATATTTTTTGCTGTGTTGTAATGTCTTCACTGTTATTAAGAGTCCACAAAAATATTCTAGTAAACAGGCAGACTCGATAAAGTGATAATTACCTATAAAATTTTTAACACAGTTTAGTACCTCAAAAATATGATCTAGATAATCCATTTACCCAAGTAAGATTAGAAGGACAGAATAAATGGGTTTGGATAGTGCACTGATTTCTAAACATGGATGCTTCAGATAGTGGGGAAACATCTGGGCTGGATAATTCTTTCTATCTATCTATCTATCTATCTATCTATCTATCTATCATCATCTATCTGCCTTTGACTGATTCCTTACCTATGAGCATTTCTGCGAGGCTGCCCCTGGAAACCACAGACTTTGAGGCTTTGCTTTATATTTGATGAGTCGTATATCCACTTCACTTTACCAGAGGAGCTGACCTTGTCTACAGAACACCACACCAAAAGAGCCCTGGGCTTCATTTTTCATGCCTTGATGGAACAGAAATCATCACAATAAACACCCACTTTGAACAGGACACCTCGTGGTAGATAATTTAGTCAGGTATTTACAAAGTCTAATCCAGAGAGATGGAGTGGAACAGAACAGCAATTTGAGCTCTTAGTGCTGCTTTTATTTCATTTCAAGTGCCTACTTAATAATGATACATAAATTGCAACTGGCCTTCAAACTGGAGAAATGTTGACTTAGCAACAGAAAAATTTCAGGGAAGTAAACAGACAGTTCTAATGGAATTTGTGGTGTTGATCTGCCACTTTATGCTTGTTAAAAACACTAGCCAAGGGCAGCTTTCACCTCAACAAACTGCAGCCGTCTAGAGATTAAGCATTTAATCTAAGCCTGAGCAACATCCTAAAGAAACAGTTTACAATAATTTGCTCTCACCAATAATGCAAAAGGGCCTTGTGTACAGAGCCTGCGTATTTCCTACCGTACTTTCAAAGTGAGACCATCTTCCTCTCAATAAACCTCAGCACCTAGACAGAATCTGCTGCCAGGACACACTGTTGACTCATAGTCAACTTATCATCAACCCAAACCCCCAGATCTCTTTCTGATGGGCTGCTCTCCAGCCTTTCATCCCCCACTTTGTACATATAACCAGTATGAACCCATCCCACATGGAGAATCCAGCACTTGGTCTTGTTAAATTTCTTACAGTAGTGATTGTAGTCTAACTAGAGCTCTCTGCCCTCAAGGGAGTCCACAGCTCCTCCTAGTTTAGTATCACCAGCAAACTAATTCAGTGTGCATTCTATTCCTGCATCCACATCATTTATAAAAACAGTATAAATTATAAGAACATTATCCAATTTGACAGTGACTGTTTTGGCATCAAGAAACAAAGCATAATCTATTAGTAGCACAAGCCAGCAATAAATGTGCATTTTTGATGTGAATACAAACACAAGCTTAGTAGAAACTGCATGTAAAAATTTTTATTCCTTTTGAAAAGCAGTTTAGGTCCTAAATTGTAGTCTACAAGAGCAGGCACCAGGAATTAGCTTTGGGTAGTAAAAAGGTACCACCACAACTCCTGGTTTGCTGCTGAATTCTTTTTATAGCATTATTCTGAACCATATTACTTCACTAGACCATGAATTACAAATGTCACAATGCAAGAAGTCCAAGAACTGAGGAAGAACATCTGTTCTCCCGCGTGTAACTACAGCTCCTGGAGCTGCATTCTGGAAGAAGCTCTAATATTGGATTGCAGAGGGCTTTCTTTCTCTGAACACTGCCCAACATGGAGCACTGAAGTATAAATTTGTGCTGACATCAAGGAACATTTGTGGAAACAAGCCTACATAACGCCCTTGCATTCCCCTGGAGCCTCAAACAATTTCCAGCAGGACTGCATCCCAAGAGACTGGGTTACTGCACTTAGAACTGTTTGGGAGAGGGAGGATAGTGAAAGAACACAAATCATGGCATTTCAAATTTTTTGCATGATTTTAGTGTGTCTCAAAAGAGATTATTTTTTATGGGTTGGAAATTTCCTTTCTTCTTCAGCTCCACTGTCAAACAATATTAAAAAACACTAAAAACTTTGTCCAAATTTCTGATTTTTAAGTGCTTTCACACTTGATAATTTTTCTGTCACAGAATCAATCTGATACACATGTGCCCTCCTGGCTATCTTTAAGTTTACTCTATAAAGAAAACTTATACTGTTCTTTTAAATTAATTTTTCTATTCTTAGTGTCTTTAAGCTAAAATAATTAGATTGGCTATTAAGAAGAAATGTTTCACTGTGACAGTGGTAAGACAGTGGAACAGGCTACAGAGAAGTTGTTGGTGTTTCATCCCTGAAAGGGTTCAAGGCAGGATTCCATTCACAAACCTCAATTCACTGCTGACATTTTTATTTTAATGGTTATGTTAAGAAAACTCCCAAACCCAGGCTTTCAGAATCTTGTATAAAGGTGTTTACAAGCCACCACAGTCCGAGAGGAGTGCACTGATTTTCCATCTTAAGGAGGTGCCAGCCAGAGTCAGGTGGAAGAGTTTGTGTGGGATTTAATTATTTCTTTTCAGAAGTCATGTCCTAGACAGTGAACCTGTACCCTCTTGGAGGTGCAGGAACAGCAATGGGAAGAAAATGATATGCAAAAAGGTGACTATTTACTCCCATCTTTTCACTATGACTAGACTACCAATAGACTACCTATGACAAGACGTATTAAAGGAGTGTTTTAAGAGGTGTAAGTTATGTAAATAAAATCCATTTTCAAATACGTTTTCTTCACTTGTTGTTACAATTTTTGTCTTTTATGGTTAAGAAATGTAGTCTTTAACTCTTGCATGGAAAGATATATTGGCTAAGTTTATGCCATACCACTTTGAAAGAGCAAAATCTGCCTTGTGAATCCTAAGAAATATTTGCAATTTTGCATCCTCCTAAAAAAAATTGTTTTTTAAAGAACTGGGTTTTTTTTAAATTTAAATTGTTTCAACATCACTATTTTGACTGCAGTTGCTCTGAATGATAAAAGTGTGCAAAAAAAAATCCACATATTCGTTATATATTCATTCAGGGGAACAGGGGAACTGTTCTTTCATCACATGAATCCTTCACTGAATTATTCAATCAATTCAAATGTTTATCAGAAATTCATTACCCAATCCCTCTTTTATAATATCAATAATGTCAAGAGTGAAACCATCAATTGGTTGGATGTCTTCCTCCAGCATTTCAAAGTAACAAGCATTTCCCACTGACCTACTCTCCTGCCTGCCCAGGAGCTTGGCTTTCAAAGCTTGTCAAGTCTGGAAACGTGGATGGACATCAGTGAGAGTAACCAGGGCTGGATAGTTCTGATGTCAGAGCCAACACATGGAATTTCTCATCTGAGCTTGAGACAGCAAAGAGCAACATTGCTCTGCAGCTCTCACCCACCAATTGCCAAACATCTCCTGCATGTTGATGAGCATCAGCTACAAGTAAGTACTACCTCCACTATGCCCTCAAAAGTACATGTCATAAAAATTTGTTTAATTCCATGCTGTTTACCAAAAGTAGATTTTAACAGACAGCATTAGTGTTCTGATCCTCAAATGCATTCACTTCAATAGACTACCAAAAAGCTCTTTTATTGGTTCTGGATCCATTAGGAATTAAAAGTAATTTCAAAATTCCCATAAATTCTTAAATGAGGTCTTTGTTTTCTGACATTGTGTTTGACTTCCTATCCATGCTGTCTCATTCTTTAATGAAATTCTCTTTGTAAGAGTTTGTGGCTAGATTCCAAAAGCTCTAACAGAAGACAGGGAATGATTTTACTCTTGATCAAACACCAATAGGAGATAAATAACCCAGAGGTCAACATGAGCTGTGTCAAACATAATTGTCTGTAATTAGCTCATTTTACAAGATGACCAACCTCAACAATATTCTGCAACTTTTATTTCTCCCCTACCACCTTGACAGAACAAAAATTGAGGGGAAAATAGCACTATGTCAGATCCCCATGCACAGCAAGTGCTGTCAAACTCTGTATTTCGTAGTATATATTGCACTCCCATCTGCAACCAAAACCAAGAAATTCATGGCTTGGTTGTCTCTGGGGAAAAAAAAGGGATTTCAAATGCAGGATAGAAACAAGAAGCGAGGGTGCTGTAGTAGAATAGTGTATTTTCTGCAGACTGTTTTATAAAGTACTTGCCAAAACATTCACTCTGTAATTATAAATTAGCTGCTAATCATTAACTTCCTTATTCAGAAAGGTTATTATCAAATCAAGCAGTAGATAAAACAAGTGATAGTGAGCAGATAAAACAAGTGAGTTAGGCAAACCACACTTTCCAAGTAACCAGTAATCAAAGCAAGCAGCTCATGGGCAACCAGCTCAGTTACAAAATGAGCCATAGCTTAAACTTTTCTTAATGTCTATGAGAACAGCTGCATTCATAGACAGATGTGTACTGATATGAAATCTCAAATAGCTGTTCAGCATCACCTGCTTGATCTCCTAGGTCAGAGCAGTTCAGGAGCAGCTCCTTGGAACATTTCCCCAGGGCCACATCCAGGCACTGTAACAGCCGTGCAGCCTGGCATAAGGACAGGGCTGGCTGCAGGTCTGTGCCTCCACATGAGGTCCCCTGTTAGACAGGCTGGCAGTCAGCAAAGTCCCAAAAACCACTGCATGAGACCCCACATCCTCCCTAGCTGGTGTGCTGAGGCCCCTTGAAATCATGCTGACCCAAATCCTTTGCAGTTCCCTGCCTTGCAGCCTTGCTGTCTAAACTTCAAAGACCCGTTGAGGACTCAACCTGCACCAAAGTATTGAATGATCTAGTCTCTCCTATGAACCAAATTTCCCCTATCTCTCCCCTATTTCCTCATCCCTGTCCCACTCTTGAGTTTTATCTCTTTTTTTAAAATAAATATATATATCTGTGTACTTCATTATTATTCTTATTCCCCAGAGCACACTTTGCAATTTGTAGTTGAAGTTTGCACTCTTCCTTCAGATATGTGGAGAGAACATTTCCTTTCCCTCAGCTGATACATACATAATATATCTTTACTCTTTCTTCAAGGAGGGCAATCCATTCAAGTTCCTAACATTTTTGGGTACTCTCTGAACTGCAGGATATTTGTCTATATCTCTCAAGCACTTAGACATTCAAGAGTGGACAGTGTTATCTTGCTGGATTAAACGGCTAAATTGTCACACCTACAGTTTAGACACCTGCCATTTACTGCAGTTAAACTTCTTACTGCAGTTAGGATTATAATCACTGGAACAGCCCAGCAGGAAATCATTTGCTGCTGCAGAAAATCCCAGAGCAATGTTAGTCAGGCAGTCCAGCAAACAAATCTATATATATGGGGTTTTTTTCTACCTATAATGCAAAAAAAAGCTTTGGCTACTCAGTAGCTGTGGGCAAAACTTTCTATATACCTGCATGTGTAAGAAACAGAAATAAAAGGAGGACAGTGTGGATGCTGTTAAGAATAAAGACAGGAGTGTTTCCCTCTACCAGCTGCAGGTAGCAGTAATGGTGCAGACAGGGATGCAAAATCCAGGTGACACTTTCAGCTGGGTATCATAGAGGCCTGATTTTGCTCAGAGAGGGGGCCCAGTTTCAGGAATGGTAACACTCTCAAGACCCTAAGTGTCTCCTGCACATCCTCATGCTGACTCCAAGTCCCTCTGTTGTCTCCCTCCAGTCCTCTCAGACCCTTCACAGGTCTACCACATAAACATTTAGAGTAAGTACATGGTGCTCTCTGATTAGGACCAGATCTCTGCGTATACATATGTAGAAAATTATACATCCTGATCCAGAAACTTTGCCATTTTCTCAGGAAAACAAGACAAAAATGATGGACAAGAGACTGGGTATGTCAGAAAGGACAGAGAAATGACATAAATGACCTGGTAACAATCACCTCCTGTTCAGGAAGAGCAGCCCACCCAACACTTCTCAGTGGAGTTTTTTGACTACTTTGAAACCTGCTCCTTTCTCTGTCAGTGCTCCGTGATGTGAATTGCAGGGAATCTGGGCAGTCAAACCTGTCAGCAAACTCACCTGTCAGATCTTCAGCTGGTCGGTGAGTGATCAATCAGCTCAAGGGAAAGCCCCATTCTTCAACAAATAAGTGAGATTTCTGTACATCCAGAGACAACCCAGGGTCCAGTTCCTCTCCTGTTTTCTCACTTCTCCCCTTCCTTGGGTTGTAGTTATCTGTACATCAGCTTTTATGTCTTTGGCTCTTTTACAAGTGTTTGCCTTTTTTTGTTACATAAACTTTCTTCAAAATATTTTCTTTCCTGCTTGCTGTTTTCCCATTCTGCAATTTCTGTTTCTCACCTGATTTTCTGCTCTATCCCAACACCAGCTGCTTTTGCCAGTAGACCTCAGCTTTCCCTCTATACATGCAACTAGTCCTGAAAGGAAGGACAGAGTTACACAACTTCAGGGCTGAAAAAGTACTGAAGAATGTTCTTTTGGGGCACTTTCAATCAAGCAGGTGGGTAGACAGGAATCAGTTTTACCTGGTCTACATCATGCCATTTCTCCCACGTTTGATCAATCTTCCCCAGGGGCCAAGGTGACTGATAACTGGAATTTTGCCAACCCTTTTGCTACTACCTTGGAAATGCCATTCCTATGCATGGACACACAAATATAAATTTGAGATAGAAAACCAAAGCACTAAGATGATAAACAATTAATTTGTGGTCCTAGAAATAGTCCAGGAGCTGAATGCAGGCTCGTGTGTTTAAGTCCTTTTTATCCTCAGCCCAAAGATGGATAAGGAACATGCTGGGTTTTACTGCCATCCTGTGGAGATTCACCTCTCTTTGCTTTCTCAGCAGCTGAACACCAGGCCAGCCAGGAGCATTTTAAGGCAGGCAAGGGACACAAATCCTGTCCTTGCTCCCTGACATTTCCTCTGCTATTAAAATAGATGGGTGTGAGGCTCAGACTACGTGCAGCCAGAAAGAAGGCTGGCTGAGGTATCCAAACCTCTTCATCGGGGATGGAGATTGTCCCTGCCCCCAGAAAATTCCAGAAATGGAATGCAGTGGAACATTGGAATGGAATGGAATGGAATGGAATGGAATGGAATGGAATGGAATGGAATGGAATGGAATGGAATGGAACGGAACGGAATGGAATAGATGCTTAAAAAATGGCATGGAAAGGAATGGAATTTAATGGAATAAAATTTCATAAATTGTAACGAAATGCAATCAAATTAAATGGAATGGAATGGAGAGACGTGGAAAGACATGGAATGGAATGGTATGCACTAGAAAGTTAGGAAATTAATTGAAATTAAACGGAATGGAGTGGATAGATTTGATTGGAACACCTTAAAATGGCGTGGCGTGGTGTGGCATGGCATGATGTGACATGACATAACATGGAATGGAATGGAATGGAATGGAATGGAATGGAATGGAATGGAATGGAATGGAATGGAATGGAATGGAATATCATAGAATGGCATAGATTTGAAAGGAATTGAATTTACTGGAATGCAACAGAATTAAATGATATTAAATGGAATTGAATAGTGTAAAATGGAATTGAGTGAAAACTCAGAACGGAGGAATGGAAGAATGCTATGGAGTAGAATTAAATTAAAATTAAAGGGAAGGGAAGGGATGGGATGGGATGGGGTGGGATGGGAGGGGATGGGATGGGATGGGATGAAGTGGAATAGAATGAAACATCATAGAATGGATGAAACATCATAGGCATGGATTGGCACGGGTTGGACTGGAACAGATTGAAAAGTAATGGGATGTAATGACAAATGGAATGGAATGGAATGGAATGGAATGGAATGGAATGGAATGGAATGGAATGGGATGGGATGAAATGGAACCTCATAGAATGGAATGGAATGGTGTGGAATTTAATGGAATTAAGGACAAAGAAACAGAATGGAATGGAATGAAATTCATAGAGTGGAACACATTTTATTCTCACTTCAAAATGATGGGGTTTGATCTCAGCCTTTTGTACCAAGATAAAGAGTAGAAATTATACTCATGTTGCTAAATTAAGAAAATCAAATTGCTTAAATAGTGGGAGCAACACCATGAATTTGAAATGTAAGAGGAGTCCAAGGCCTACCATTTGTCTTATTCACATCCAGCAGTGAGAGGATAGTTCTGCAACCAAACCATCTCAGTGCAGCAGTTGGGGAATGCCTTTCTAGACAAGGTTCTCCTACAGGCCTTTGTGATCCTCCCTGCTCTTTTCAGGTGCTGAATTTTTTATGGTGTTAATACAGAATTCCCCTGGGGAAAGATGTGCCTATAAAAAGGAAGACAATTCTAAGAAACAATGAAGTTGCCTTTTTTTCAGGCCTGTGATATTTCAGACCCTGAAAATCTCTTTCCTGGGACTGATTCTGCCAGGTGTTTTTTCAAAATGCAGGACAATGTCTCTCCTTTGTTGCACAAAGGTGTTAATAAATTTGCAATTAATTTCCACCTGAGCAGCCAATTACTTCATGCTTGAAAGCCCAATTACCACACCTTTCCCACCCTTTTTCTCTTACAATTCCTGCCCTTTATCCTCTGACAAATAACATGTAGAATAGACATTTTTAGTTACCCTGAAGCTGCTGAACAGAGCTTAGAGAATAACTAGCAAAAAAAGATAAAAGGGTGTAAATGGATGTACACAAGGTGATAAATGTAGCTGGAACCAGTGGAAAAACAGATAGAGAGGACTACAGTGGGTTTTTTGGCAAGTTATGTAACAAGAAGCAACAGCACACGCCCAAAGAAAATGCTCAGGAAGGTTCAGATGACAGGCTGGCAAGGAGAGGTAAAGGCCAGTGAAACCTATTCACTTTTGGATGTAAACTGTACCACCAACACTGAGACTATCCACTTTCCTTGCCGGGTATGTGTAGGATCACATTGTTTCACTCCTGCAGTGCCAAGATCCAAAACTGAACCCCTCCATGAACTGCTCCGGCTCCAAAGGTGCCAGGACAAAAACCAAGCGGATATATTTAACATTCCCGCTCTCCCTGTTCAGCTCCACCAGATGACGCTGTGTACCTGCAAAAGAATTAAATGTGCCATTTGCACTCTGATCAATCCGAAGTGCAGATCCGAGGTTGAAAACATCTAGACATTACTGACAAACAAAATGTGCCAGGACAAAAGGCTTTTGCTGACTTTCACCTTCTGTTTGCAACCCTTAATTTGCACCTCACTCATGTGCCTGGTGAGAAAGCTGCTGAAGGCTCCCCCGCTTTAAGTCACACCCCTTGCACTGCATCACAAAAGCTGGAGCTATGCACTTTCCTGCTCGTGTCTCTGCACCACGACCTATTTGACTCTTGCAGACCCACGATCCAACACTGAATGCTCCTCTAGAGCCAAACTGGGATATCACCGGCAAAACTGAGTATGTTGGAGGATTGTTCCACACAAAATGTGCCGGAATAGAAAGTTGTTCCAGGCATTTTCCTCCCCTGGGCAGTCTATCATTTTCACCCCCAAGACTGGGGTTAGGAGATCACCTTGACAAAACAAAAGGACTCTCATAATTTTCAGGAGCCTACTTCCAAAATTCAGATAGATTACCTGTCATGCTCTTTCATTTTTCATTTTTTCCACCATTTTTGAGGGGGTATCCAAATTTTGGAGGTGGGCTCCTGGCAGTGGTGACAGGACCTTTATTTGGGAAGGAAAGAACCCAGCTCAGCGTGGGTGGTGCAAGCATGTGCTGCCCAGGGGAGGTAACAGCCAGCACCAGCTTTCTTTCCTGTCACATTTAGTACAGGAGCAATCCCTAATGTATTCAGCTCTGGAGATGGTATCCATATTTGGGATGTGAGCTACTGAAAGTAGATGAGAATACCTTTCCTTGGGGAGAAAAGCATCTAATCCCACTGTTGGTGGTGCACATGGTGTTCTGCCTGGGGGAGGCAAAGACCAGCACAAGTCTGTCTTTTTACATTTATCACGTTAAATGGTGACCAAGAGTGGGAACACCTGCTCCGATGGTTCCATGTCACAGGTGCCCACACTGGATGAGCTCACTTGGATCGAGAAGGCATTGCCTGAGGATGGCTTTTATCAGTTCAATTACCTGAACAAGTAGCCAGGGTCTGTTCAAATTGTCCCCTTTGCATATTGGGGACAAGAAAACATTGTGGCAGGTGCTTCTCTGGTTGGTCTGTCTAGCACCTGGACCAGGAAGTTGTCCTCAATACACTCCTGGATTGCTCACGGCTGGCTGTGCAGAGATCCAGGTGGTTCTGATCCCATATCAGGATGAGAACCTGCAATGGTTCCCGTAGCTGAAGTGAGAAGATCTCTGTAGAAAGGTGACTGGGGGTAAACTGGCTTTAGTAGTGATGAAACTTCTGTTTTCTCTAAACCTTCTGGAAACAGTCATGGGATGTAGGTGAGTTTTCCTATGATCACCAAAGGGAAATGGCTTTATTTTAAAAAATTTGAATATATTATTAGATAAAATCTTCCTTTCGCTTGCTTCTCCTGGTGAACTTAGTAGTTAACACCAAGCCTAACATATCCTGGGTCATGCAATGGTCTGCTATCATGTTTGGGTGAAAAATGTTTGGGGTTTTTTTTTTTTGTTTTTTTTTTGAGAGAGAGAGGTAATTTTCTTAAAATGCTAGCTAGTCTGCTGAAAGATGGTTTAATTGTTTTGATGAGAAGCACTCATTTACACATTGTAAAGAGATGGATGAAAGGTGCAGATATGCTTGCATTTTTTTTTCCTAAATGGCTAAGCCTCTAAGTATTCAGCCCTTAGCTGCAAGCTTTTAGTACATTTTGCATGAAAATGGTTGTCTGGCACTCAAGCTGCATTTGCTTCTGTGTGGTTCCTCTAATGTTTCCAATTATAGGCTGCTTCCTGAATGCACTTCAGAGAAAAAAGCACTTTATCAGAGATACAAGTGGTTGATGCCTGATGGTTTTGGTTTAGGCTATAATTTCTTTTAGCATCTATATTTCTCTTGAGGCAAGACAGTGATTATGAAAACCATGAGCCTCTGTAAAAATATCTACTGAAAATGAGGAGCAGTTTTATGACGAATGGTTATAAACTTTGACGTAGTTTGTTTTCTTCGCTTTCAGAAGGTGGCTTTTGTATTTCTGGTTTTGAAATGGTAAATTAGGATGTAGAAGTTTATAGCTGTAACTGCCATGAAGTCATAAGATTATAATAGGTGCAAGTAAACTGGGTTTTCCAACCTTGTGACTGCAAGGTAATTTTTAGGAAGGGTAGAGGGCTAAGCCTATCCGAGTGAGCTTCTGTAATATAAATGTGAATTGTCTATCTAAAGCAAACCACCAGAGCAAAATTGAGAGAAATGATGATCCAACTCAGTATTTAGGACCCATACTTTGCATGCCAGACTAGACAATTCTGGTGTTGTTGCCCTTTTTTGAACAAATCCCATAAAAATCTAACAGAAAGTGCCCCTGCAATATTTTGAAGAGTAGAAATACATCTAATTATGTGCATACAGAATTTTAGCTTCTTCCCTTCAGGCAAGTGAAGGGGAAGCCAGAGACCAAAAATAATCCTTTCAGGCTACAGATACTGTTAGATGGAAATTTTAGCCCCAAGGAAGATGGATAATAATATCTATCAAGAGAGAGAGTAGTATGGAACTTTTGCAGTAAGCATTGATGATCTAGAGTTGCATTCAGCTATGGCAGTAGCTGAAAAGTCTTTAATCAAATCAGACAGGCAATTGATGGGTATCCAAGTGTTTGAAATCACCAGCTTTGAGGGGTTTTTTTGCTACTGTATTAACTTTTGTATTGCTCAGATAGAGGAAGGATGAAATGAGACTGGTAAATCCAGCAGGTTGTTTAGCCTAGAGCAGAAGAGAGGATACAGAGCACTGAACTTGTAGTGGGGCATAGCCCTGCATGTGTAAAACTGGAGATGAAGAGACAACAGAGAAAACAGGGAGATTTTGTATAGGAAAGCATACTGGATCTATGAACAGGAAGGTCACAAAATTAGAGGGAGTGCCCTGACACACATGCAGGATCTTGCACTCAGCCTTGATGAATTTCATGAGGTCCCACTGTCCATGTCTTGGATGTTTAACATTCCCCAACTCCTGATGAACACTGCTCATCAATGGTCTCCACTCAGAGAGTATGACCCTTATGGTCAGAATAGTTAATTTTTTTAGCTTTTGTTGACCCTCTAGTGAATGTCAGTTTTTGGTAATTGCAGTGCATTTAGTGTTACAGGTAACTGAATTAATATCTTAGTTCCTGTGGGCTGACAAGGTACACAGAGAAGGCTTTTCAGCACTGGCTGTTTTTCACTTTGTCTTTGTACAAATGTTAATACTTAAGTTTAATACTTCTACAAGTAGCACAAATGTATGCCTAGAATTAAGGTATTCCTTGAAGGTCCATACTCAATGTTTATGGTGAAATAAAAATTTGGTTACCCTGTCTGACATGGAAAAGTATAAACATTATTTAGGATGCCTGCTGTCATCAAACACTCCACACTCTTCTGACATCTCCTGATTCAAGCATCCTCCTTTCCTAAGAAGTCGTAAGAACACAAGAAGCATTAAGAAAATAAAGGAGGTAAAGAGGTAAAGGATTAGTTTATCAAAGAGGCTTGGGAGAGCCTGTCATTATGGCTGCTAATGCTATAACAAACATAAATCAAATTAGTCCTGTGTGCTAAACTCTTTTTGATGTTGAGGCTTGCTTTACTTGCTGTGCTCAAAAAAGAAGTTCTGAAGAAAATAAAGCCTAAGAAAATGCCGATGTCTGTCAGATACAAATCCTGTTCTTAAGGCTGTTTTCTTGCTGTGTAAGAGTTCTGTGGTTTGAGTCATGCTGCAAGCAAGCATACTAGAAAGCTAAGTGTTTATAGGTAATTTGCCAACATGCAAAGTGTTCTTCTGATCAACCCTGCTATGGAATTAAATTCATCTAGTGATTATTTGTGTTCTGAGAAATCTCTCTTAGATATTGTTTAAGACACTCAGGTTATACTTTAAGGCATGTAAACTTAGGTGTCCATGTGCAGGCATGTAAGCAACAACCAAGTATCTTGGCTCTGTTTATAGGCCATGGAGTTGAGATCCACAGCAGACAATTGAGCTTATTGCTAAGAATATAACTGGAGCCAAGGTAGCCTGGAACCTGAATCCCAGTCTAACTGCATCACAGAACACATTTTTGTTCTAATTTGGTCAAACATTTTGTAATACCAACTCATATGCCTTCCTGAAGTAGGAAGAGCTATTGAAGGAATGAGGGAACAGTAAAAATGTGGGAACAAGAAACTTTTATAAAGGAGGAGAAAAGGCCTGTCAGAAGGGAGAAGGAACAGTCCTCTACATAAGTCTGAACTTAAGGGGGAAGAGCTGAGATGACTAGAAGAGAAGTTAGGCTTAGGAAAATGGAAAGAAGAAAGGAAACAAAACAAGCACAAGAGCTGAAGGTGAAGGTACCTTTGGGTGTGGGTGTGTAAGCACTGGAACAGCTCTTGATGGCTGTCTTGCAAGCAATCAATTACATTTTGTGTACATGCAAGGGAAGAGAGGAAACTGTTAATTATGGCTCCAGCCCTATTTCAGTTTTTTGGAATAGTAATGAGGAAGCTCTGAAAGGAGGGGAATGAACTGCAGCAGGTCATTTGACATCACACACTGTGGTTTGAGGTTGGTTTTGTGGTGGTAATGTGGAAGTGAGAGTTGGAAGGTTCAATTACCATCGCTGCTTTTCACTTATGCACTGAATTATCTCTCAACACTGTGTGGCTGCTCTCTCCCATGGATAAAAGAAAGCTGATGGGATATTCTTTGTTTGTTTTTCAAGGATGATTTAGGTCAAGTTTCTTGGACTGTTGTTTCTAGTTGCAACCTATAATTTTCAAGCAGTGACAGAGAAGATGGAAAGCTGCTCAGAATTCAAAAATCTACTTTTTAAAGCCAAGTGTTGAGGGATCCTTATAGTCTCATTGGTTTAACTGCTTTCTTGACTGATGAGAGGTGGCTGTTTTAAATTAATTTGGAAGATTTCACACGCAGTTCTGGCACTGACTGAACTGAAGTTGGCTTTGAAACTGCTAATTCAATTGAGAGCTTTGACTAGAGAGCATGGCCTTGGCAATGCAGGATCATTCTCTGAAAGAAGAGAGTCTGAAGAGGATGGCACTTTCAGATATGAAATTAGGTCAGTCTAATTGAACAGAGCCTTTTTCTCTTCCCAGTTTTATGGCTGTAAAATATGTCCATCCATCCATGATCTGCAGGGTTTGCATTGCTTATTTCTTACACAGCAAGTTTGAGGATGCAAGTGGAAGCCTAAACATGTTATTAGCATTGTATTATAATGCTAATATAATAATGTTCTATCCCACTCTGGAAAAACAGGTTTTAGTCTGCTAGTAATGAATACCTGGTGGTCTGTTGGCTTTTCAGGGATCTGTGGAAACAAGCAAGGACATGCTGCCCATCCCACCTTAAACTTACGGTTTATAGGTTTCTTGACTCTCCAGATTTTGAAGGGAGCATGGAAGTTTAAAAGAGATAGAAGGGTACCTAAAATTCCAAATGTCACATCAGAGAAAGAGTATTAGCAGTCAACCTGTTCACAACACTTAATTCAATAGAAAATTGCTACCTTTGGGGCATTGTTTGCAGATGGGGGGGGTTAATTTTTTTTTTGGTATAAAGTATAGAATGCAACTACTTTTCAGCTGTACAATATTCCCCTGTAATAATCACTGCACATGTACCCTTCAGAAAAACCACAGTGCTTTTACTGCTTTGAAATACTGGTTTTTTTTTTAGACTATCTAGGAGGGAAGGAGAGAAGTGTGGCCCCTCTCATCTGTAATCCTGCTTGCAAATAAGAGGCTTAAATCTCCCCAAGTCACTGGCTCCATCTGTTGCTTTCTCTCCTCCTCCGCCAGTCTCTCGGAAAGCAGAACTTAAATCCTGGTCACAGATTGTTTTTTCTCACTTGAGAGACCAGAGGCCTGTCTGGATTATTTACAGATGATAACAGCAAACAGGCCTCAGTGCAAGTTTCAGTTCTTTTAATTTTCCTCGTAACTTTGTTCTAAATTTTACTTCTTGTAATTGTATGGCTTGCAATGGGTGCTGAACAGACATTCTCATTGTAGCTATGTCATGTCAAGCATCTGTCTCTTGAGCTGAGAATGTCAGGTTCAAGAAGTGCTTAGGTAATATTTTTCGGAGTGTTTTTATAGTGAGATAAAATTGGATGGTTTTACGTTTGTATTTTCCTTTCCTGCAGACAGCAAGAGGTACTCCCTTGATTTGCAGCTTTATGCCAGTACAATGGCAGTTTTAGGCAGAGTCAGCTGTAGCTCAAAAAAAAATTTCTCAGGCTGAAAGGTAACTAGGATGAAACCCAGAAATATTTTTCTAGGAAATAAATGGAACAGCTGCTTCTAAGAAGCTTAATACTTTGAAATGAAGACAGGAAGATTCAGTGTTTTGATTACTTGATTGCAGCACTAACCAAGAGATGAGGGAGAGTAAAACAGATATAAAATGATTTTATGTCAATGTTGTGTACATTGACATGACACTGCATCTTGATTAATCTTTTCAACTATCCTTAGGTCATACAATCTTCAAACAAAATAAGTTTTTAAAGCTTCTCTCTTGATGTCCAGTGAGCACTCTTAATTCTCTTCCAGATTAATAGAAACTTCCAATGTATTTTAGTCATTCTCAGAAATGGAAAAAGGGAAGATGAAATCATTTGATGTTTTGGTTCAGCTTGTTGGGGTCAGGAGAAACTTGAGGATGCTTCATATTCTTACCATAAATCCTGGCACAGGTGGAGTTGGTGCTTGACCATGGTGCAGCCATGACAGTGGATGTGTCCCTTTGGTGAGGGAGACAGCCGCGCTCTGTCCTGTCAGGGGCCACTGTCTGGAGCAGCTCCTGCAGCTGCCTCTTCTGACAGGACAACTTGCTTGGAAAAATGCACCCAGCCCACTTCCCACTGCCTCAGCATTTTGCTCTGTGGAACCAGAGCAGCTCTCAGCCCCCAGTGGCAGCTGATCCACTCAAAAAGCCAACTTTTCCATCCTGGGTCTCTGGGTGCCTCAGGCTCTATCATGTGCTGAGGTTGCTAATGGTTTTCTGTGGTCTGTAGTTGAGATTGCAGGGAAATTAATGCAGTTCTCCAATTGGGAACAAATTATTTAGGAGGAGAAAATCACAGAATGTGTGGAAACTTTTGGGCTTACAAATGAGAAATCTGCCCTTTTTCTATGACAGCTCTCTGGGTCTTAGAGGGAGCTAAAGAAGTACAGATGAAGGGCATTTTCTTACAGTAGAGGGAGTAAATAGTCAATTCATGCAAAACTTATGACGTAAGTAGTCTGCCATTATGCAAAAAAATAGTTATGCTTGAGGGCATCCATTTATTTCAGTTAATGTTATTTGATTATCCAAAGAGATAAGGGATGGTATATGCTGAAAGGGAAGTATGAGATTGTAAGAGGCAGATATTAGCTCAAGTCCTGATTTTGGACAGTCATGAATTTAGCAGTAGCAAGGGTCCCTACTTGTTTTCTCTTAGGTGGATGGTGGTCCCTAGTGGTGTGCTATGGAGAGCATTTTGTATATAATATTTTCCTAACTGAACCAGCTAGGAAAGCTGTAAGGAAAAAAGCCTCTCCATAAATTCTTTTCTGTACTGTCTGCTATTTCACCACACATATGTCCAAAATGTGTTATATTGATGTTAGTTTTGTCTCCTAGCCAGTGGTGGTAAATGATGGGCCAGGGAATCAAGTTAAAAGTTGGCTCTGCAACTGCTAAAGCAACATCACCATTATTGGCTTTGCAATTCTTATTACTATTCTTTATTTGGTGTTGTAACAGGCATATATTAACCCTGGCTGGCATCAGACATGTTGTCCAAACATATGCTGGAGAACTAATCCTCAGTTTAGACAAGATGATAGCATTCAGCAGAGGCTAAGTTTAGTTGGTTTTGAACCTGGCAAACTTGAAGACTGAAATTTGCCTTACTAAATGTCCGGATTATCTTAATATTTATATTTTCTAACTCTGGGAGCTTAACTTTGTTTCTTTGTTCTCATTGACTGCATTTTATAAGTATCATTTCTGTCTA
This sequence comes from Drymodes brunneopygia, assembly GCA_013400955.1. Taxonomy (NCBI): domain Eukaryota; kingdom Metazoa; phylum Chordata; class Aves; order Passeriformes; family Petroicidae; genus Drymodes; species Drymodes brunneopygia. The sequence continues at coordinate 217,867 of VZTZ01018449.1, forward strand.
GTGCCTGAGCAATAACTTAGGGCCTCTGTCAGTTCCTGTCATATTCTGTCCAGTTTAATGATAATCTGCTGTAGTTCAATGGTTACAGGTGCTTCTTTTGAGAAGCAGTGGTGAAACAAACAGTGATTTATAAAAATGAGGGAGATAAAATTGTTCACCAAGTCATGCGATCTGAACAGCTTACAAATGTTAAACTCTTTTGCAGCAGTTTAAAACCTGGTATACTAATTAACAAAATGTTAGTTGCTTAAGAATCTAGAGAATTTGGGCTTCTAAAAACCCAGAGATAATTTCCTCTGCAGTCACTCAGAGCTTTCCATTGTGTAATTGCTGCTCAAGGTAAACTCATTGAAGGGGTTTGAAATCCATTCCTCTTTACACAAATGTGTTACAGAGTATATGCTGCTTATTAAATTATCTCACCATGAACACATTAGAGAGGATTTCCTTTCTGAATAAGAGCATCCATTATGCAAAACTCAGTCATTACCTGAAATCTTGAAGGCTTCAGATTTTTTAGAGAAAAGTTATTGAGCCTTTGTTTCAAATGAAATTTTGTTCTCTGCCCCACGTTATCCTGTGTTTTTGGTTTTTCCCCCACCCTCTAATTTCAAAACTGACACCTCTCACACATCCCATTCCTGCTTCTTCCTCCAAAGTGCCAGACAGCAATGTCACTGACTGGATCAGCAAGGCAGCATTGCAGGTAGCAGAACTCATGTGCTTGAATAACTAGTTCAATGTAAACATGAAGGTCTTTTCCCAGGTTCAGACAGGATCCATGTGTTTTAAGTGGCTAATTTGATGATGTAAGTACATTTGCTATCATTTGATACTCCTTTAATACCCTTTTGAAGGACCATTTATGACAGGTGTCCTCCACCCCATTCTTGTGTAAAGCCCTGCTCTTCTCTTTGCTCATCAGGGCATTGAAAATACAGCAGTAGTTTCTTCTGAAGAGGTTAACCTGAGCAGCTTTTCAAAACGAGCACAGAGCTCAGAGATCCTACACATAATAGCAGCCTCCTGAATGGTGTTTGCAAAATCTGGCTATTAAGTACAGCTCTGAAAACTCCAGCTTCTCATGTGATTATTGTCTGGCATAATCCTGAAGTAATAATCTTATTTGGAAATAGCTGCAGGTTCAAAAGTGAAAAGAGAACGGGACAGTAATCCTGCACTTGTAAATATATTCAAAATCCATGCAGTTCTGAAGATTACTGTACAAATTTTGTGGAGGAAGTAGCTTGTTAGGATGAGTGACCTCAGGTTAGGAAACACTGCTTTAGTAGTCAGATCTTTTTTAGAATGCTCTGTAGATCCACACAGGTATCCCTGGTGTAAATGGACATGGTGAGGGGCTGATGACGTTCGCTGCCAGAAAAGAGCTCTGCTACTGAAGTTAGTGAGCTAATGCTTCTCTAGGAAAAAAAAAAAAAAACAACACACAGGAAAATGTTTATAGTTGGCTTGAGGTAGATGTCTAGCTGTGCATGAGTTGTTGATGTGGGCACTGGCACTAGGGCGTTGGTTTCTTAGTTTTTTCCATGAAGGAAATGGGCCTGGTCTTCGGATGTCAGAGTGTCGTATAAACTAAAGGAAAGATATGAAATGGCACAAGATGGAAGAAAGCCTTGGACAAGTCATAAACACTGCTATTTTCTGGGCAAGCCTGTATCTGCTTTTTGGCTTAAATTCAGGAGGAAGGGATCTGGAAGCAGAACTTTGTAATACAATATAATGCTCAAGAGTAAAAGCTCACAGCTCTGATTTCTGTCTCTCTTGAGGTTAAAATGCTTTGGAAAGCTTTGGCCCCAATTCAGCTAAACACTTAAGTCTGTATGCTACCTTTTCTTATTACTCTTGGTAGAATTATTCACGTGAATTATCCTAAAACAGAGCTCCCTGATCTTCCTGGTCCAGAAGCTTCATGATGGGTAAGATGAATTGTTCAAACCTAAAAAGACTTTTTATGTGACAGTGCTACAGAAATTGAGTTCAGCAACACTGAAAGCCTGGAGAGAGGATATGTGTCACCTTAGGGGTTACTTAACTATCAGCTTGCAGTTTGACAACAGACATATCTTGACTGAGCTTTCCAACCTGCCACATGGAAATTTCCAATTGCTGCTGCTTTCCAGCACACTCTGTGGGACAGCATCTTCTGACAAAGACTCCCCTTGCTCAGTGTCTGTCCTCACAGACAGCAACACGTGTCTGAGGGCAGAAATGCTGCCTGCCTGCAGCCCTTCCACTGAAAATCCAGTGCCTCAGATTCCTCCATTTGGCACAGTTAAAATGAAGATGAAATTGAGCAAGCAGAGGAAGTGCTCACATGGTAGGGGGGAAAAAACCCAAGCCTGTAATGGTGAAAACTGAAATGTAAAATTTCTCAAGTATTTTCAGTAATTTAAGTCCACATTGGGAAAAAAACTCCAAAATATTCTTTAAATAGAAATCCTAAATCAGAGCAGGGGACATTCCCACGTTTTGTTTTGGTCATTTTTCTGGCAGAAGTTTTACTTGGACACCCCAGCTCTTAAGTTTTCTAAAACTGGGTTGAATCTTGGCTAGTGAGAAGTGAGGTTTTGTTTTTGGTGGGGTTTTTTTGGTTTTTATTTGTTTCTTTGTCTTCTGTGGGTTTTTTGTTTGTTTGCTTTAGCATGTATTAGGAATTGGGGAGCAGTTGTGTTAAAATGATCTCCAATTCAACCCCAGTAATAAAAGTATCAGAATATATATTGACACAACATTAAAAAAATATGTTTAGGAATAATTCCTCCCCTCTTCCCACTTCAGGAGGAATCACATTCAGATCTTGAGGTTTCTACTAAGCTCTTTACACACTTTCTTGATGCCAACAGGGATTTTGTTGCTAGTATCTTTGAAACTGAGGCTGATTTCAGACTGTTAAAAGGAAATAAGTGACCAGCACTTGACTTTGAAAGTACATCTTTGAATTATTTTTCATATATTTTGTTCATTATCTTCTTAAATCTGCACTGTAGATGTGGATGCCCAGTGTGAAATAGCAGTAAGTCTCCAAACCTTACTTTTTTTTTAAAAAAGTTACAGGAAAACGTTTCAGAAAAAAATGTTATCTTATGCAGTTAAATAACAGCTACCTCAGTTAAATAACAGTTAAATTATAATTTACAGTTGTATTATACTAACATGTTCACATGTTAATGAAAGGGTTCAATTGACAGGGTTAAGTTTCACTATTTCTTAATTAAATGTCCAGGCAAGAATAGTTCAAGATTAGCTTCTCAAGCTAAGTAGAAAAATGTTCAAAATTTGTTTCCCAGACAATTGCAGCTTTCTGTCACTTGCAGAGTTCACAAACTGAAGTGACAGTAATGGGTGTGGCAGATTCCTGGTGTTAGTGCAATGAGTATTATAACCATAAGCAGTTAACTGGAGGCAGGATGGGATTTCTGTGACTTCCAAGGCTTCCATGGCTTCCTTGGGGACAAATTATCTTAGCTATGTTTTACTCTGGATTTCCTTTGTAATGTCACTGGGAGAGACATATTAAAACTGCAAGTGTTGGTGTAATAATAGGGCACTTCTAAGGGTCCTGGGGCTTTCTGGGCTCAGAATAAACTCTGTCCACTTACAAGCATCACCGGATCAAAGTTGCACCAATAGTTATATAGCAGCCTATATTAAGAGCATCCTGAACCCCTTTGCCTTGAAATCTGCAAGTTTGACTGATTTTGGCACTTCACGGGTGGGAAGATGAAGTAGAAAAGAGAATCTTCACCTCTTGAAGAAAATGAAAGTTTGTGCCATAAGCAGGAGTCAAGGCCTGAAATATGGCTGTGTCACACAAATCAATGGCAGTTTGTGTCTGAAGAGGAACTTTTCCATTCTGCACATGGCTTCTGAATTATCTTCATCTCCCTGGACTCACCCAAGGGTGTGGGTGGGACAGCAAAGTCTGCCAAGGGTCATCAGTGTTTTGCCTTCATTTCCAGGCACAACACAAGGAACATGACATCTGTGAAAATGTGAGTCACTTGGAAAGCTTTTGGCTGTGATTCCTCTGTAAAGATCATAACAGAGAAACATCTGCTTTCCACAGTCTGTTACCAATCTGCAGTCTGCTAATTATGGTGTGATACATTAAATGCACTTCTGAAGCAGCCTGTCCATAGGACAAGCTTTTAGATTATTTTAGAACACATTATTAAAAGAGAGTTTTTAATATGAATGAATAGAGTATTTGTGGAAAGTTTTTGGAAGTCTGAGTGTGTGTGTGTGTGTGTGTGTGAGGATCTGTTCTCATAAGGAAAAGACTTCAGAACTGAAGTTTTTCTGGGGTTCTTGGTTTGTAAAAAGGAAGAGGGGGTGCCACTGAAGCAATGGTTACCTGAGCTTGTATTATAAGCCTTATTGCTTGTAGGATTTGTCACTCCACATTTGTGGAAGAAAAACAGTAGGGACAGATGGCATAACAGACATCTGCAGGTCAGGAGGATTTTAAGCCTTTGAGAGTAAAGACCCTTAAAATGAGGCCTTAATCTTGTGAACTGCACATTGCAACAGATATGGAAATGCTATTTGGTTTTGAATTGGCTGAAGTTCTGTAAAACACTGCTGTCAGAAGCTGGGATTGGATTTTGTTTTTCAAACTTGGGGCGCTAGTTGTGTGTTGATTCCAGCATACCCTCACTCAGTGTAAGCAAAAGAACAGGTGCATTGACAGGTCTGGACTTCTGAATTCATATCCAGCACAGTAATTTGTCCCTTGCAAACACATCACTGGAATTCTTACAGTTTGTGTGTGTGTTCCCTTTGGAACCTGTTCAGAGGAAGCAAGGGCAGCTGGCCTAAGATTCCTTACATATATATATATGTGTATATATACATATATATTTATATATATATACATGTCCTTACAGCAGAGTGCATATTTTTAATTCTGGGGAACTTTTATCAGAGATGACCAAAACTACCACAAAGAAAATGTAGATGTATGTCTCTGTAGCAGGAAGAAGAAAACGTTAGATTTTCCTTCTTAAGGACTCTACCAACAGATAAGGCAAGAAAAGGCATTGAAAATTAAAATGTAGTATGAAGAAGCAATCATAGTGGCAATCATGGGCCATACAGGATCATGCATGGCACGGTGTGTGTTCAATAGGAAGGGTTTTTCCCTGAGCTCGTTACTCCAGCCTTTATGGCTAATAAGTAGGATGTACACCTGACTTAGGAATTCACAAAGGAGGCAAAATGATATTGAAGTTTTCAGATGTATTTTCCCTATTTCTTTTGCAAATGCCTAATTGTGATCATTGCTGGACTGCCCTCTTTAAAATGTTCATTTTCTGCTAAATAGACCATTTGGCTTGGAGCCCTAGATAAGGTATTTTATTTGTTATTGCTTTTGTGTGTTGCTGACAAAGAAGGCTGCAAATTTCAGCTGAGTTTTTGAATTGTGGTGATCAGCAGGTACTGGAAGAGCCATTGGAGCCCAAAACTGAAGGACTCTGGGGAGACAAAGATCCTGTAATGGAAGTGTAGTCACCAGTCCCACAGCCCCAGGCAGCAGAACTGCTGTCCCCATAACAGCACTGCACAGACCTGGGAGCTCAAAAAGAAGGAAGTCTGAAGGTGTGAAAATAGAAAATGCTATTTGTTCAGGCAGAGCTGTTGCTAAACTGTAGTTAGTGCTCCTGCAGAATTCAGTCTTGGCACAGGATAAAACAGCATCACATCTTTTGAAGCTTTTCACTCAGTACTTGAGAGAGCATGCAGAATGAAAGACCAAACCAAGATAATAAGATGGTGAAAAAAGTTTTGATGTCTTTGATATCTTCTTGAACACGGTTTGTGCCCTAGGTGGGCTGCACAATGTACATGCTGCCATTGTCTGCAGGTTAAAATGGATGTTAATTGCTGACAAGATATCCCTGTATCTGTACAGCTTCCAGTGGGAGCCATGAGTGAGTTTGGGCTGGAGTGTGCATCCTCTCCACAGCTGTGCAAGAGAGCCAAGTGTGCTCAGAGCCACACTAGCCAGTCAGTGTTTCCCTGGTGGTAAGAGGACCCACTGCTGCTGGATTTAGCTTGTTGTCCTTAGGATTTCCAGTTATTTTTGAAAGGCATTGCAGCCTGCTTTGATGTGATTGCTTTCTCCACCTCTCAGGAGCAATGACTGTCTTTGCTTTCCACTCTGCTTTGGATACAAAATAGAGAAGGCTGTGATATCGTGGTTCAGTGGTAGATAACAGCATCTCTGCTGAAAGCACCAGCTTTAAATGGCTGTCAGAGCATCCACTGAGATTTCTGAGGGCTCATGTAAGATTACTGTCTCTGGTCTTTAAAGCAATTTTTCTTTACCCTTGTTTCTTGGGCTTTAACAGGCCCTAACAGGTACCACTGCTCATCCTTTAGAAATAATGTGTGAGAAATGAGGGTAATCCTGTCACACTAAGATATGGTTGTCACACTGGGGAGTGGGGGGGAAGTGTGTTTATTTTTTAGAATGGTATTCAGGCAGATATCTCCCTGAGAATGTTATTTCTGAAAATACCACCACACTGGGCTTTCATAAAGATCCTACTTGGGCTGAACTTTTCCCTAGTTTTAACCATTAAGGTATCATCCAAAGCCCATTCCTCTCTAAATTCCTGTCTTCCTAGCCACAAGGAAATGCAAAAAGCTGAGAGAATCTAGAGAGAGGTTGTGGCACTCTTTCCACATGAATTTTGTGGCCTGTTTATGGTGCATTGGTATTATAAAACTGAAGATCCCAAATGACCTTTTTCTTTACTGGTTTATGCAGGAGGCTTGGTAACTGCCATTTTTAAGTGATGCATTTGAGAGAATGGTTGTTGGGTGAGTGATAAGGAAAAAACACACTTCATGATTCTGATTGTTCACCTTGAGAAAGTAATGGGAAAGTCCTGCTACTAAAACAACTTAAATTTGCTTCTGGTTGACATTCATGGAGCATTGAATGCTACAGGAATTGCCTGAGATCCCTAGCTCAGGTTTCACCAGGTCAGTGTCACACAGACAAAAGACAGGATTTGAGCTTTCTTTAAATGCAACGTAAGCGAAGAACAGTACAAAAGCTACAAGAGTAATAAAGCAATTTGAAAATGAAACACTAAAAATTTGGGTTTTTCTTCATTAACTTGGCATATTTGGGGGTAAAAGTCTTTTGTTGCCTGCTCTTTTATTGAACCAGAGAAAGCACTTCTTGGTTAGTTATTGGTTTTCTGCCTATAAGCAACATCTTTCACATGTCTGGTTTGTCTTTCCACATGTCACAGATTTCCTGTTTGTGTTCTGCCATTGCAGTGGGAAGGAAATCCAAATTCTAGGTATTTTTTTCCTTTGATATGAGCTATCAAAGTTAGGAATAGAAGCCAAAACAATAAACTGTATTTTATCTTGCAGTACACTGATAAACAGAGGAGGCCAACAGCAAAGAGGCAGAATTTGCAAGGGGGAAACAAATATATGTTAGCAAAAACTAGAAAAGTTTGCAGTGCATTGGCAGGACCTCCCAGAGTTGCAAAGATCTGAAGTGTCACAGCAGACAAGATTCAATTCAAGCTGGTGCCAAACAGCAGATGTTGGAAGCAAGAATTCCGGGACGTATGAGGTCAACTTTATTGTGAGCAGCCAGGAGGAAGAGCGAGGTTTTAATCTTAATGATTCAAGAAAACAGATGCTTATTGCATAGCAGGAGTTAGGGAATTGCACATTTATACAGTTAGTGAGGCAATCCCTAGTTACAACATACTGAGTACTATAGGAATATGTAAAGGAGTTGTGCTCTTAGGTTTCTGGATCCTGAGGGGGAGCCAGTGGTTCTTTCTCAGCTTGGACAGGTTATTCCTCTGAGACACGTGATTCGAGTTCAGGGTCACCCAACTGGGAGCATCAGCAATCTGACACAGGGTTGACAAACCCTATTTCTTCATCCGAAAAAATGTGATGTGCCACCTTCCGTGGTTGTGACAGTATCCTAAATTGTTGCAAGAAACAAGTGGGCAAAGATTTTAGTGTTAAAGTCTTCCTTCAAGATAAGAGCAGCAACAGGCAAACAAGCTGAGGTCTGGATATGGGTGAGGTGAAGGGAAGAGAAGAAGAAATCCTAAACTTTGCAATTTCCATCCATTCATAATAAGGGGGAGAGGGGGGAGAACTGATGAAGTTCTGAGAGGTTGTTTGTGTTAAAAGCTTATCATACTGGAGCAGGGGAGAAAGTGGGGACACAGGAAGAGAGGCAGCTGAACTACAACAGAAAGGGAAATGTACAGGTGCTAAACATAGGAGCATGAATGTAAAATAATTAAGAATGTGGCAAATACTTGTCACAAGTTTGTATTCTTATCTAGGGAGTCTTGCTATGATCCTCTTCATGGGGAGAGACAAGGGTGAATGCTTAATAGTCCATATCAAAGTCCTCATGAAAAGCCAGTCTGTGGCCAGGACTTGCAGGAGCTGGTGCCCAAAACAAGGGTGCCATGCTACCCCTCAGAATAACATTTAGGGGAGCAGCCAGGGACCAGGTCCACTCATTTAAACACAAAGTGCTGCCTACTTTGACTTCAGCTGGTCTTTACCACATTCCATAGTTTTATGCCTAGAGCTCTTTCTGTAATTGAGATTTCTCCCTGCTACGTTCATTTCAGCTGATACATCAATTAATGCCAGGATTAATTTTCAGCTGTTGAGTCTGAAGGCAAAGTATTGAGGGTTTATATTCAGATTTATACTGGCACAGAAAAGGTTTCTACTTTCACCCCTCACATTCTGAATAGAATTAGGACATCCCTCCTGGCATGTAACTGCATCTGCAGGAGTTGCAGGAGCTATGGTCTGATTGCTACCTTAGATGTTTTCTTTGTAGTTTGAGTGCCTGAGGAGAGGGAGTGAATAAAGATTAAACATTCAGCTCATAAACTTTTGTGGCAGTACTCAGGCTACAATTTTATTTTATAACATCTGATTGATTTTATATATCTTTGTCAAACACTCCTGACTTGTAAGGTAGGGTTTGAGTGTTGTTTTTCCTAATATTTTCAGTGTCCTTCATGCTTTCATGATTGGAATTTGCCTTCTCCAATTTGTCTGGGACCCTGATGCCTTTTTTCCCCTCTGGATGTTCTGAGTCTCCATTATTGCACAGAGTTTGAGGTGATTATACTAAATGTTGTATGATACATATCTACTATTTAAGTTTAGGAAAACTACTTCCAAATTGTGTTTATGATGATTCTATGCCAATAGGATCTGTTGATTTCTCCTTCTTGCTCTGTGTGGGCTGTGAAAAGAAATGTAATCCTTCTTTTCGCCAGTAACTTTCCAAAAGGTTTTTGGTAGGAAAGCTGTTACACATCTACACACTTTCCATGTGAGAAAAATCACAGCTGTCCTGCTCATGGGGCTGCTGCAGCCAGCCCACCAGGGAATGCATGAACCATGAAAATGGCCTTTCAGGATCACACCTCTCTGTGTTCTCAGGAACACCAGCAAAATGTGCACTTTGGCTTTATAATGTTTGTACAACCCATTACTTGGCAACGTGCAAATGTGGCTTTCCTCTTATTTCAAGTCATGTTTGTGTGGTGACCTGGGAAGCTTTGTCACAGTCCTTTCCTTCTGTGAATAATTTGGGGTGCTTGCATATGTCCAAGCCACTCTTTTGTTTTACATGGATCTTCACTGGTTTTAAGGAAGCATAGGAAAGAATTATTTGTGCGGACAAGAACAGCTGTGGTGAACAGAGCACATGTTACGGGTGTACAGGACGGGTCAGTACAAAAACCACACCTGATCAAGATGGTCCCTATCCATACAGGGTCAGACACAGATGGCTTTGAGTCTGCAACCTGTCCACTGTTGAGGAATACATTTCATGCAGGTGGCTCAGTGAGCAACTGCAGGTTGTCCCTGGGTGGGAGAAAGGCTGGAGCCTCAGGCAAGGGGCTGTGACCTGGCACCAACCCACTGCACAACAAAGGGCACAGGGAACTGGGGCAGGAAAGTTTCCTTAACACCATTAACCAATTTATTGGTCAACATATAAACCCATAGGGAGTGGTAAAAATGGGGCATCCTTAGGTGAGACTTGTCCCAGCTTTTTTCAGCCCTTTGATATTCGTTGTGCAGCTTTTTCTCATCTAGAGACAAATTTTTCTTTCACGGAGTCGATTGGTTTCCTTTTGAACTTCGGTCAGCTTTTAGCACCTAGAGTCATCTTCTAGGTGATTTCCATGTGTCATGTTCTCCTGTTGATGTTTGACCTGGCTCTTGGTAGCCTGAGTGACAGTTCACTAGTTCTTGTCTGTGAGCTGCCACTCAAACTAGCTGTGATTTTGGGGCTCTGCTGCCTCACACTGCAATAATCTCCCAGGCTCCTGCACAGAAAACCTGCACGGACAGTCTCTTAAGGCTGAGGATAAACACAGTGACTAAGAGGAAACATGCAGAGTTGGAAAGGTCCAGTCAGCTGGGTGGATTTGTAGGGCCAGCCTTTAAATACACTTCTGGCTCTTGGACTCCTTTCAAACTTGTGGTTTTACTCTGTAATCAGCATTTCTGTTTGCTTGGGGCTTTTTCCTGAGAATCTGAACACATCTCTGTTTCCTGGTCTCCAAATGTGATAATGATGTAAACTTTTAATGTAAATGTAACACTTTTGTGAAAATATCTCTGTAAATGTGTAGCTTTTTAGTCTTATAATTTCATTGTATCTGTGGTATTTCATGTTTCAATTTGGAGAGCATGGCCCAGCCGTTCTGCTTTCTGACGGCTGATAACAAAAAGGCTGATTTAAACTCACTGAAGTGAACGTTTCCTTTTGATCCAACCCATGGTTCCTGACTTCATGCATAACCTCTTTACTAAGAGGCAATTCCCAATCCCATGAATCAGAGACATTATTCACAGAAATTTCCCACTTACCAAAGAAAAGGGAGGAAAGAGCTGGGCCAGCACTAAATATGTCTGAACTACTTGGAGAATTAACCTCCTGAAAGTTCTCATTATGACCAACATCATGAAATACATGATCATTTGGTGAAGGCAGAAGTACCTCTGTAGTTCAAGGATCAAGTCATCTCCTACAGTACTATTGTAATATTGTGTCTCTTATTTTAGACTCAATAGTACCTGAAAAATCAATGTGGGCTTTTTTTTCATGGCCAACAGTCTTGTAATGTGAGGGTTTCTACTAAAAATCCTAATAGCTACTCAGCTGTGAAACTCCCTTTCCGAATTGACAACTTTTTAACCAAACAGGCCACTTGAGAAGATCACCAGAGGTCAAAGCATCACAGAGAGCTGTTTTCAGAAGTGCACTGATCTGACAACTGCCACTGACATCAAAGGAAGCTTCCTGCTGCTCTGATCTCTCTAATAGGTTGTGTAAATATCACCCCTCACAGGAGAGTAATTTCTTAATGCTGTTTCAAATGCCTGCTAGTTCTCAGCTCCCTGAGATAGTTGCAGCTGTCAAGAGACTGCACTTGATTTCTTAATTTCTGTGCAGTGATTTTCTGCTACTTTTTGGCAGCTGCATATGCCCTGGCTTTAATTTGAACATCTCTAAAATAATATATTAACAAAGACAAAGTTAGAGACTTTTTTATTTTCCCAACAAACCACAGAGAGGAATTAAGCAGGAAAGTCTGCTTGATGGAAGAATAATCTGCTTGATTATTTTTCGTTTTCTTCATTGAGTACTTGCCTTAATTTCCAGCTCTAGCCCCATCTTCCTCTGGAGCTGCACATGCTTGTATTTTCTGCCAAGGTTTTGGAACTCTGTGTGTATGGTAAACCCTTTCCACATTAGGCTTTATCTTCTGTGCTTCCCAAAACTTTCAGCAATTAGATTCACAAACAAAAGTTTGTAATCTAATTCTAGGTTTCTGTCTCCCAAACAGCAACCAAACTCTTCTTTGGTTTTGTATTTGTGCAACTTTGCCTCTGTCTTTTCTGCCTCTCTCAGCTTTACAGGCTGGACTGCTTCTCAGTGTTTAATGACTTTCTAACTCAACTGGGCAGTTAATTTATGCTGTAATTGATATGCTGCTGCTTAAATGAGAGTGAGTGGGAGGACTGGCTCATCCTGAAGGAAGCCAGGGTTTCTTCTGTCACAGTTGGCTGCTGCTCCTGGAGCTTTTTTCCTTTCTCCCTGGGGTTCTTAAACAAATGAAATTATAGTTCCCAGATTTCTGGGCTCTGTGAGACATGTCACTGTGAGTTGTAGATTCAAGGCTGAGTGGTGAGTATTTGTTAAACACTGTTGGGTTGTTAAAACCTCCTTTGTAATAAGATAAAGAGCAGGGGTAGTTGGTCTGTTTTTTCAAGGTGCTGCCTGGCCATATTTTCCTTTTCACAGAAGCCCTCAAGAGAGATCATTTCCTTTGTACACCTGCAGTCAAGAAGAGGGATGGCTCTGAATGAGATTTGTTTAAGAACAGGATTGTTAAGGTTGGAAAAGACCTCTAAGCTCATAGAGTTTAATATCAACCTACCACCACTGTGTACACCTCTAAACCATGTCCTCAAGTACCACATCTAAGGCTGTAAATGGGGTGTAAAAGTGGTGAAAGGGCAAAACACATCATTTGTCATCAGTAGGTGACATGTGGAATCTTAGCCAGACAGTGGAAAATTAGAGATTTTGTAAGAGGAGAGAAAAAGTCTGCATTACTTGATTTTAGCTGATTTCCATCATTTTCCAGATTCACATGGGATCTCCCTCTCTGGTCATTCAAATCACACTGCACAGAGTAGAAAGCCACCAGTTGAATAGAGACCAGCAATCTGAAGGTGGACTCTCACCTTGTTAGCTCAGGTCAAAGCTGAAGATTGTTTGGTACAGTTTTAACATGGCTGTTGAGCTACAGCTACACAAATGTTCCACAGGATAGGGACAGGAGCCTGGCCATTGGTGAAAGTTGTTGCACAAACCTGTTTGTGTTATCTTTGCTCCATGGAATTGCTCTCATGGGACAAAAATGCCTAGAAAGGTGACATTATGTGTTATTTTATATTTATACTACCTCTCAACTTATTAAAAACAGCAACTGCATAGAGCATATTAATTCTGTCCTGAAGCTCACCCTGAAATCAAGTCATTGATCAGCACAGCCAGTCTATCCTACTGTAGTCTGCAATGATTATCCATAGCAGTCCAGCTGAGGGACACTGTGGTGTTACACACATTGCACACAGGAAACAGGTCCTGCAAGAGATCACATGAGCTTAGCAGGGGCAAAACTGCAGTGCCTGGCTCTGGTGCAGAGACCAAGGCTGATCTTTGCCAGCTGGAAAACTTGGTGAATTTTCCAGATGATGAAATCCACTTTAATTGATCATTCCGTTTTCTAACAGGAGGAATGTTTTGATAGAAATTACAAGAAAGAATAAATAACCTTTCTTCCTAAATCAGCCAGCATTAGTGTCTCTAGGCTTATCCTTATGAAAAGTATTGCTGGCATGAAAGATACAAAGTTCCTGTGTTAATGAGGATACAAAAATAGAGTTTAGCTCAGGGCTAAATCCTGAAAGCTGGCAAGCATTTGAGTCTTGTGCTAAATTGAACAGAAGGTGCTCAGCAGGTCTTAGTATCTGGCCTTTACTGAACAGCAGGAGCCTGGCCTGACTGACATAAGGTGGGCTTAGTGTGCTCTAAAGGGCTTTGTTCTCCACTTGATGGGTTTGTAAAGCTTTGGCACTGGTCACTCACAGCACAGTTCAGAAATCACTCCTGTAAACAGTGCAGGGAAGCTCTGTAGGTGTTGGAAGATAATGATTTGGCAGTAGAGAAAAGGAAATTTTATGCAGCAACTGCCCCAGAAAAGAATTGATTGATGTTTTCTCCATAATTAAAGCGTGAGCTACCTTGGGTGGTACACATTCAGTCACTGCTTTTACCCAGCCCTCAGCCACGTGTCAGGTCTGGCTCCATACTGGGACTCCAAAGCAGTATTTTCATGAATCCATGTTATGCTCCCTTGCTCCAAAACAGCAACACACAGCCTCTTGGGACAGATGATGACAGGTGATGAGAACTTGTCAGCTTCCTTTGAAGTCAATGTGGTAGTTGTGTGTTGCCCTGTCTGAGCACTTGGCCTAAGAAAACTGAATTTAAAGTGGAATATAACACCTCCTTGTGCTGAGACCCTTTAAGTTTGCAGGCTGACCTGGCCAACAGCCTCAGGAGCTCTCCTTTTACTTGTTAAGATCTTTTTCATATGCACTGCTCTGACATTAGGCCCAGCTCCTGAGACAATGGCCACAGACCATGAATGTTAGTTGCAACACTGAAGACATGATTTTACAGCAGTAAAAACTACACTGAGAGGATATAGGTTTTCTCTATTCACACATCTGTTCAGTTTTCTTGTTGTGTTCCCTATATTAGTTAAAATTTGTGTCAAGTTAGCTGCACTGGTAGTTGTAGTTCACTTTGGGGGAAGAATATTGATGCAGTTGAAGTTACCTTTTTCTATTAGCTCTTATATCTAGGAATAAAACATATAGGGAATATTATTTACTTCCTCTGCCTGTTCTTCAATATTTCTGAAAGACGTTGCCCTGATCACTCAGTGAAATAAGTTTCCCTAATGTTTTCTGGATTGTTTATGTTGATTACTTTCAGGATTTCAGGCTGGTGTCTATAATAAGGAAAAAGTTTTCAAAAATTTGCTGTGCTTGGGCTGGAACTATTGTGGAAACTTGAACATGTATTATGTATTGGTGATTTCCTTTCAGTCTATTTTTCTAAGGAAATGAGATTTTTTTCCTCTTTTTTTCATGCTTATTATATGTTTGTGATTCTTCTCTCCACCCTATTGTCACTGTTGACTTACAAATTTGTACAACAAAGGGCTGAAGGAAATTCATCTTTTGCATGAGTAAGGCAGCTGAAGAGACAAGAATCAACCCACAAGGAGAGGTTGTGGTATGAGATCTCCTCTTATTAGACATAAAAGTTTCCTCATGGGAACACAGCCTTTCAGAATGAATTCACAGGAGATTACTTGTTCTTTGCTTAGGGAGTTATTTAACATTCTTACATGTCTGGCAAGCCCTCTCAAGGGACGGTTTGTTTCTGCAAAGCTGTAGCTGAGAAGATCATTCAGTTCCGAGTTCCTAATTTGGATTTGTGTTTTCTACACCAGTAGAAATTACACATAAGACATGTTGGTTTAGTTTCTGATTATGCCACAAGCTCATTCTGGACCTCGAGCCAGTCACAATGCCTCTGGGACTTGAGACACTGTCTAATCAAAGCTAGAGATAAAGCTGTGCTCTTGTATCTCTTCCTTCCTTAGAACCTAGTTTTCTCTTAAATTTTGTAGCAGGCCTTGCCCTGTGGCAGTGAAGTGTCTGTGCTTTAATGCAGCAGTTCAAAAATTAGCACATCATAACTACAGGGGTGGCAGATTAATTGAAATGCTTGTCTTTCAGCACATGCAGGCTGTGAGCCAGTTCTGGAGTTCAAGGTGGCTTTCAAGTTACTCTGGGCTGTCATTTGCCTGGTGGGATAATTTGTTCAGTAGTGTGACACACACTTGAGTACACAGGGAAGGTACCTGGGTGGTGAAGGGCAGTGCAAGAGCCAGTGTGTTGTGAGGCTGGAGAGAGGATCCACGGGAAGCTCCCATGACCATGTCACTCAGTGTTCTGATAGGAGTTCTGCTAATGATGGCACACAACAGGCAGAGCCCTGTTTGCACTGAATACGAGTGTCAGAAGGGATTTTTGAAGACCAGCTTAATTGTTTTCGGTCTTCCTTTATAAACAGAAGTAATGTTTCCTTAGGGAAACCAGGGGAAATGGTTGGAAGATGCAGCTGTGTGGTTTCTGCACAGCTGCAGTAGCTTGCCATGCTAGGCAGAGTTATTAAAGTGGTTGAAGCTCCTCCACCCTCCTCTTATGATATCAAGTTCATAAGTGATAGTACAATGGAAACCTTGGGTAGACTCTCTTGCCTTATCCTGTTTCAAGAGATACATTGAGGGATCCAAAATGATGACAGTGCAAACAAGACCTTCTCTTTTTGCTTTAAATTGAAGAATTAGCTAAATTTAGCTCATTCTTGTGAATTACATGTAGTATCTAGAAGGACAGGCTCAAGAACAAAGTCAAGTGACAGTTCTGCCCCAGAGACAGGAAAGAAGAGCCCCAGCTGCAATGCAATGTCAGCTCACTGCTTGTCCAAACAGAGTAACACCTGCACCACAAAACAAGCTGAAAATAAAATCAGTCCTTTACAGTGATTAAAAAGCTCGGCCTTGTTTAAAGGGATCAGGTAAAAAAAAAAATGGAAAGAGGAAGTTAAAGCAATGATAGCATGATAAGAAAGTGAAGAGACCAAAGGGGGTTTTTTTGTGTGTTAAACATGTATTTAACAGCTGTGGACCTCAGTAGGTTTCCATAAGGAATTGTGGGGGTGGACTGAATGGAATTTACTTCTAACAGTCCCAAATACTACTGTGATCACAGGGATATTATTAATTTCTTTTGAACTCTGTTTTTCTAAGGGAGTAGAGTTGTTGGGGTTTTTCTCTGCAAGGGCTATGAAAAGCCAGAGGAATTGCTAAATACAGCACAAGAAATATTCAAGCAGCTATAAAACAACTGAAAAACCTATACAGGAATTTTGAGCAGTGTATTTATAGGGGACTGCCATGCTAGTTTAAGGGTTTGAACACACCAGGATGAAAAGAGGCTTTTGCTAAAGATGATGGTTTTAAGCAAGGAGGTAGCACATTCTGCAGAGAAATAGTTAGACTGGGATTATCCCATGAACAAATTCTTAGAGTCTGCACAGGTGGGAGAGGTCATATGAAAATCCACATGGTGCAAGGGTCCCTGTCCAAAAATCCTGATTGCTCCACATGACAGTGGAAAGAATAGCACATCTGCTGACAGCTGAGTCAGTGCTGTGCTACCCTCTGCCTGACTTCCCTTGCCTATGGATTCCCTCTTTTCCTCTCCCTTCCCTCTGCCTGCCTTGTAGAGTTGCCATCTCTATCAGAGGGAGAGATGAAGGCATTTTTTCACGGCCCCTCTGCCTGAACACTGGCACACACAGTGCCTGTTGCCTACTCTGCCCATTTTGCCTTTCTTTTTATCATTTCTTGGCCTGATGGGCATAAGGAGTTCTCAGCATGATGGGCCCGTTTCTTTGCGAGTAAATCCCCTCATAGAAGATTTTATAGCAGCTTGCCAGTCACCTTGCCAACCTTACCTTTCTGTTCCAGCCCTGTGGCAAGGTTGCTTTGTGGCAGCAAGGAGAACCTGCCTGGTTTCCCTACCCTCTGGGACTGATTTTGTGTGTTTTTTCAGCAACTCTCTGACACAGAAAAAAAAATCTGGTTGTGTATCTTACATGGCCCTCCTCTGTGAAACACAACAGAAGATGTGCTAGGAAAAGAAATAAGCCAGCAGATTGAGATGCGTCAGATTCACACAAAACTGTTTTTCACCAAGTATTTTAGGCCATGTGGTTACTTTTAAAAAATCCAAATAAAGTCATAGATTTAGACCCAAACCCAAGCTAGTGTTGGTAGTTTGCACTTGATCTTCTGGTTTTCAAAATATGTAAAAAGCCTGAGATTTGAATGAGTGTCTCAGTCCTTGAAAATATTGCAATAATTCAGGGAAGTTATGTGTGGGTTCCCTCAAGAGGCTTTTGAAATGAGTATAAGACCCAAACCTCCAGAATAATCAGTTAAAGCTTTGAGATTGGAGAATTGTTTTATGCTTGATGC
The DNA here is from genome assembly GCA_013400955.1 of Drymodes brunneopygia. Taxonomy (NCBI): domain Eukaryota; kingdom Metazoa; phylum Chordata; class Aves; order Passeriformes; family Petroicidae; genus Drymodes; species Drymodes brunneopygia. The sequence continues at coordinate 235,626 of VZTZ01018449.1, forward strand.
CGGCACAAGTTGTAATTTATGGGGCAGCAGAATCATTCTAAGGGAAGGCAACATCCCTGACCACTGGACCTTATTGTTTCCATGTCTAAGTAGAAAGTTCAAGGAAATCTTATAGTCTTGACTGTGGTTCAGGGCTAGGAGTTTAAACCCAGCTGAGTTTTGTTTAGTCATTGGTTTTTGTTGTGCTCACTTTGCTCAGCTTGGATGTCAGCAAAAAAGCTCCACTCTGAAGTAAAGAGCCCCTTTGACTCATGAATATTTTACCTGCTAACAACTTCAAAGCCTGACATGAATTTCCACTCAGTCTTGCCAAGTTAAAATCTTAACTATATAAAAGCGTATTGTGCTTGGTGACCAACTTCTGGCAAGTCTCTTCCCTTAGGAGAACTTGTCATATTCCTTAAAACATCCAGCACATGGCTTTTCATTAGCCACCATAGCCTATAGACTTTACTTTGTTTCTTCATTAACATAATTATTTCAAAATAACAATTGCACGTGGATGTCCCTGCAGTGTGAGTGCAGAGCAGCCCTTCTGTGCTTTCTGGCAGTGGTTGTGGTGATGTTTCCAGGAGGCTGCAAGAAACAGGGCAATGACACCATGATGCATCTGGCACAACGCAACCTCTTGGCACTCTGAGGCTGCATGAAATGACTTGTGGGTTGAAGGCAGTGATGAACTGGTGTTTTCTCAAGGAATATCTGCTGTGAGATAAGTAGGCTGAGGCTTGGGATGTGGGAAATCAGCCTGAGCAAATCACCCTCACTTAGAATGTGTCGAATTAATTCCTTTGTCTCAAAATCGGTCATACTTCGCACTGAGGCTTAAGAGTGCTAAGTCTAAGGCTCCTGTATATTCACCTGCCTTCTTTCAGTGGGAGCCTTGCTATGGATTTAAAATTATATCCCCCCCAAAATGCAATTGGAAATGTAGTCTGGTCTCAAGCAGTGATGTGGGTCCAAAGTTATTGCCTGGTCATCTACTTCATATTTCACTTCACGGAGAGTATTTCAGAGCATGTGTGAAGCATCAAGATGCTTATAGAATGGAAATATTGCAATTTTCTGCGGGTAAAAGTATGAATTCCATCTAAACATGTGGTTAAAATAATTACACATGGATGATAAAAGCTGGAGTAAAGCGACACCAAAAAAAAGACTGACCTCACAGTGGTCCTAAGCTTTTATGGCTTTCCAGATTGTCTACTGAGAGCTAGCTGTGCTCAACATATTGAGGAGAAGTAAAGCAGAACATTTTTAATTACATTCCTACTTAACATATTCATATCAGAAACAATTAGTTTCATGACAATGCTTCATGATTTTTAATCCAGACCACAGTGGCTTTGTGGCATTTTTCCAGAAGCAGCTCAAGTTATGTGAATTTTCTTTAGATTTCTGATGAGATGGTACGATTGCTCCTGTTGTGCTGTTTCCTCATGTGAATACCTTTAGTCTCTTGTCTTTTAAGGCTTATGTCTAATAGTTATAGTAATTTATAGTTGCTGCTTGCTAAAATGCCCAGAAAGCCTTGGGCAAGCCTGAGGCTTTCCTATTTTAAGAAGTAGCTTTGAATTTTTGTTTGTGTGCCCAGTTTCACCCTTGCAAAATCTCTTTAATCAACAGATAGAGGAAATTATTTTTTTCCTGAATGTAAACAGTTTGGACCAAATAAATAAACATTCTTAAATGGGTATTTTAATTGGTTTTAATATACCCAAGAACTTCAAGTATATTTAGTTTAAGACAAACATACTGCAATGCATCATCCTATAAAAAGACATTGTTCAATGAAAATCACAGGAGGAGTTTGTTTATCCTTTTTCTCCTCCCAAAGCCATCCCCGAGGTTCTGCTTTTCCAGTATTCACCCAAATTGCAAGAAACAGGGCTCTGGAGAATACAGACAAGTTCCCTATAAATAAAGTACCCAGTACAGCTGCCTTTCTGCTTCTTCTGTGATGGGATGGATGAAGCAAGAGATACCTTTTTCAGAGGTGAATTAAACACCTTCTTCACATTTGTTTTAGGCCCTCATTCAAGGAAAGTCTGGCTGCTTTGGGGAAACAAATAAGAAAGAAATTAGCTAGCACAAAAGAAAGTGTGATCTTTTAGAGTGTCATTGTCCTTTAGGGATGGGCTTAGGTGGTTTGTGGGAAAGATGGAGCTTTTCAGCATTAGGTCAGTGCTGTGGGGTCCCATGGTCCTAGAGGGTCTGAAGCTGTAAACCCATTTTAATCTCACTGATAACTGTCTAACTAGGTTTTTATCACCTATTTAGATCCAAAGAAGAATGCTTTGCTGGGGCAATTTGTAGATTAATTGATTAATTGTTGATTAATTGATTTGATTTTAAACTATCATAATTGCTCTCTTTGAGCATGTATCTGACCAAGGATTTAAATATTAATTCTGAAAATCCTGAAATCCCAGGAAAGGCTCAAGTATAGAAGAGATTCCACTTTTTCTGCAACCCTGTCAAGACTTTTATGTTTTCCTCCAGATCTGTATGATCAATGCTTGAAGAGCTATTTGTTAATGTGTAATAGTAAAGTTTCCTTTGCATTGTTTTTTGCACTCTCTGCGGTGAGTGCAGTATTTACTTAGAGCAGTGGTGAAAAGCAGATCATCTGGAGCTGATATAAACTGAACCATTTCAAGAAAATGTGTGGGCAGCCTCTTCTGCAAGGAAATTACTCTCCCCATCTGTGGTTTTGTTTACAAGAGGATTCTAAATATACTCTCATCTCCTGTTGATGATTAGGAATAAGCCTTTTCCTGCATTATAGAGTCAGAAGTCTGTTTTTACAGAGTACCCTGGGAGCAGTGTCACTGTCAGACTTAGGTTACCCATTTAATAATGATCTGCTGCTATCACTGAAATCCTAAGAAGAAGAGCTGTTGCATATGAAGTTGCCCCTTTCTGTGGTAGGATATATATGTGGCTGCCATAAGGGAACAGGAGACACAACTGCTGGGATCAGAGCTATCCCAAAACCTCTGTGTTTGCTCTGCCACAGGTTCAGCCGCATTACCCTGAGAGAAATTATTTCATCTTTGTCCATGTCTTCCTGTTAGCTTTCATTCAAGTTGATTTCTGGAAATCTGAAGGAAGGGTCAACAAATCCCATATTTCTCCAGTGCCAGGATCTCTCTCATCATATAAAATATGCAGATCTTATTCCATTGCTTACTGAAATCTCTTTTAGGATGCAAGAATCGGAGGGTTCTGTGTCATCTTAATGTATTTGAAATGGATATTCTGCATTTCCTTAGTGGGTTATGTCCAACAGTAGGAAATCCACAGAAAACAAGATTTAGGTCACAGAATTATAGATGGGTACATTTGCAAAGGACCACTGGAGCACATCTAGTCCAATGTCCCTGCTCAAGCAGGGTTCCCTAGAGCATTTTATTTAGGATTGTGTCCAGACAGGTTTCGAATATTTTCAGGGAAGAAGACTCCATGACCTCTTTGGGCACCCTGTCCCAGTGCTTATTCACCCTCACAGTAAAGTTCTTCCTTATAGTCAGGTCTACTTTCTGAAGTGCAAGCTGGAGAAAAGGAATGTGATAGAGACTAGGAAAAGTATTTTAGAGGCTCCCATTCCAGAGCTGCATCTCAGGCAGGGGAAGGTGCAAGGATTTGAGGAGAAACTGGCAAACAAGGAAGAAGCAGGGTTTCCTCTATGCAAAGTGTGTCAAAGTACATTTCATATTCTCCTTGCCCAGGTATCAATAGCTATACCAGAGGATTCTGAGTAGAAGAGAGGATAGGAGGAATAATGCATGTGATAGTAGAATTTGAGAAGTCATTTTGTAGCAAGTTTTATCACTTACTACTTTTCTGTTCTACTATTTGGAGTGGAAGAAAAGAGGTTTATGTTATCTTAGTACAAGATGACCCAGTGCCAAATCCTATTAAAAATAGCATATTGGGTTAGAGTACTGCAAGAGAAAAGACTTTCCAGATATCAGATGAAAAGGAGTAAGCTGGATCTGGAGATTCTTTAGTGAGGGAAAGAGAGACTAGTGGCATCAAAACAGAGCATTTTGGCTTATATAAGTTTATTTTGGTATGATGGACCAAATAAAAGGAGACACAGATGAAAAAGAAGCAGCAACTGGAATGGTATTGAATAAAATTCAGTGGAGACATTTTCAAATTGAAGAACAAATATTTCAGACATGGAAAAAAAGAGAAATTGCTTCGGCTAAACAGAAGCATGTTCAGTTTTCAAATGCTGTGGCTTGACTTTGTTTCTTATATGACATTCCTTCACATGTTGTGCTTCAAAAGATTTTACTGAAATAATAGAGGAATTGTTGTATAGATGGTTTTCTCCTGTGTTTACAAAGGGACAGACGTGTTCATCTGCTATTATTTATTTATATTTACTGAGTTATACCGAAGGCTTTGAACCAAAACGCAATTAAAGCCACAGAAGATGCTGAGGTGGCTGTTTGTGTGGTAGCCAGAAGACATTTCTGTCCCGATCGATTTTTTTTTTCCTTTAGTTTTGAATTGTAGCAAGTTTTCTTTTTTTTATGGTGTTATGTAAGCTAAATGTGTCACTTTGTCTGTTTTTCAGTCTGCACGCAGTGCAACCCATTTTTGGGACTGTTCTCAGACATAAATATCCAAGTGCTGGTTAATCCTTGCCGTGGTTTTATAGAGCGGGAGGGATGTCACTTGTCCAAACCACAGCGTCTTCAATAAGGTGAATATTCTTCCTTTGCCTGTTTTGGTTCTGGATTTTAAATTACATGTCTGTCTCCAGGATGCTTTCCCAGATGTGGCAAAAGTAAACAGAGGTTCTCCATCATGTGTGTGTAATGCTGTGAAAGTGCATGGGTGCCTCACAGACCCCCCCCCACCCTGACCATTTCAGAACCTGCCTGGTTGTCAGGGATTGTAAAGGTGGTTTGCTTCTTATTATCATGCAATTAAAACTGTTTTTATGTTAGAGAATTAATGCTGCTTATTTCTCTGAACTGGTGTGGGACACAAATTGATCAGGTAATGAATGTAAATGAATGATGTGAATGAATGTAACTTGCTAATTTGCATGTGACCATTAGAGAAAATAACACAGCTTTTGATTCTGAGGGCATGAGGGAACTCTATCTCTGTCCTGAGAATTTAGAAAAATATATCCTAAAAGAAGGAGGTATCTGTAATTCTGGAGAGTACTAGCACAGCCTAATGATAAACTGGACAGACTGGTGTGCATTCAGTTCTTCTGCCTTAGCAAGGTGTGATTATATTGTTATGCTGCTACAACAGTAGCAGGGCAAAAGTGAACTTGAGTCTTAGCCAGCTTTTCTCTTCTGCCTACCATTTATCCTCCTGTAGAAGTAACTGCTCCTTCATTTCACAATCCAAGCAGAGGGAGGCAACCAGGCTCCTCTCTCTGTGCTGCTCAGCCAAGAACAGCCTGACCTTGAGAGGCTGATGAAGTCAAATATCACTGCAGTGTCAAAGCTAACATGTCATTTGACCTTGAGTGTCAACTTGATGCAAAAGAAATGTGACTGGAGTGACCCTGGAGCAGTAGTTGGCTGTCACCAATGGAAATGTGCCGGTCCCCTTGAGAGCTGCAGCCTGAAAGAATTGCTAATTCAGAGAATATTGTGGGAAGTTCTCATAGGCTAGAACTGAAGCCTTGCCCAACTGTGGTTTAAAAAAAGCAGACTATCAGAAAAACTCCCGTGTTCCTCATATGATTGCTGAGATGAACTGGTGAATAGAAAGGCCATTCAGCAGAAAGAAAAAAAAAAGCCACATGGAGAGCTATCTATCCTTTGTTTTTCCATAAAAAGGGCATCTGCATGCAGCAGAAAGTCACTTACACAACTAAACAGAATGAGAATAAATTTGTCTTCATCCATTGGAAAATGGAGAAATAATGGGGGAAAATTGTGGAGTAAAACTATGTCACACTAGGGACTGAGATAGAAAAATGCCCATTGAAGAAAACAGGGTGGCTTTCTTCTTCCAAGGGGTTGTCCAGCTCCATTGTCCTGTAGGATTCATTGCTTCCCATGGCTTGTTTATCTCAAAATGAAATTTTTAGTTATTAGTAATTTTCAGAGATTCCATTTCCTTTTCTCAGTTTTGTGTGGCTTCTGTCTGTCATTATCCTCAGTAGTATCAGCCTTAGACCTTTCTGGAGATGCTTTTTCTGTCTCTTCATTTCAGTGTCCTTCAGGCTTGGCTTGGGAGGTGTCATTGTTCAGAATTTCTGTTGTGAAGCATTTGGAACTAGGCACCCACACCATGCTCTTTAAAGAGAAGATGGTGTGCTTCAGTAAAAAAGTATTTTTGGTACATGAGGCAAAGGATGACAAATCTGTGTATTATTCTTCCTGTTTTGTTGGTCAGGAGGTATGTCAGTGGGGTTAAATTTGCTGAGAATTCACTGCAGGGTGCTCTCATTTCACCAGCAGGGCCATCCTTCCTAACATCCCTTCAGATCCACCTGAGATGAAAACAAACAAACAAAAAAAACCTAACAAAAAAATTATTAGACCTTTTCAAGAAGCCTCTTCATTCCAACTCACAGGCAGGAAACTCTGTGACTGTAGGAGGGAGCACTAACATGACAGAATATCACAAGATTTGCCTCAGAAAAAAAACAACTGGGAAAACAAAATGTGAAAAATATCAGCAAAGCTCTCAGGATGCAGCTCAAATGGGACTGTTAGCACTAATTTAATTTTGACCTCCAATTTCTTTATTTTGAATTTCTCCAAGCAAGCATCTTCAGTGCAGTTACTGCACGTATTTGGCTCCACTTAGATGAACCTTTTTTAAATTCTCAGTAGAAAAACTTCAGGTCTCCTGAGAGCAAAAGTATCTGCTGGTGGTGTTATCTCTGAGTATTAAGTCCTCTGTCCTCTTTATCATTTTCCTGTTCTATGCTAAGAAGTATAAAGTCTCAAATCAAAGCATATCCCCAGAGCCTTGATGGTATTACACATTTCATGGACGGGGTGGTACCCAGCAGAAACAGACCTGCTTCCAAAATGGACACAAGAGCCCCTGAGCAGCCACCTGGAAAAAGCCACATCAGCCTCACTGGCATAAAGGGCTGGTCTGTCTTGCACCAGGATTACCCAAGGACTGGATTTGGCAGCTAGATGAGGAACTGGCACAGCTGGCAAATCTTGCACTCTGATGGTGCCACTGGGAAAAGTGTCATTAGCGTTACTGATTATTGATAACGGGCAACCCTTGTCCTTCTGAGCACTGGCAAATATCAAAACAGAGTCATAATGTAGGGACAAAATAAGAAAGAAATAACTCTCAGCTGGTTATGCAAGCTTTCGGATTGGTTACACGGGTTCTTAATGTCTCTGTGTGCCTTTAGGTGAAGAAAGGATTGTATCAAAACTCCCCTGACACCAGAAATGTAAATCCCCCCAGCACAGAAGGGTTAGTTTTGGTTGGGTGGTTTTGTTTTCTGGGTTAGGGGTGGCACAGCTACTCAGCTGATTGAGCTGGTGAGGTACAGTGTATTTACACCATGGCTGTTGCAGAAGAATGAAATTTCTGAATTTTCTTCTCTTCTTTTTTTCTTCCCCCTCTGTTTGTAGGTCTTTCTGAAGATAGGATAATACTATCAATTCTTCTGAGAAAACCCTCCTCCCATAACTTTTAAAAGCTTATTACTCTGTTTTCTGGGGAATTTCCAAACAACCTGGGGTGGCTTATTGAAGTGAGAGGCGAAGCTCCAGCCTGCTCTATACTGGAGAAAACATCCCCTTCTGAGCCACCCTGGGGATGTGCCTGGCAGGGTCCTTCCAGCCCTGGAAGCATCCTAGGCAACCCAGCTTGTGTTCAACCTTCCCATGGCACAGTGAGGTTTTTTAACAGACTAATTTGAGGCTAGATCCTACAGGGAGATGATTTAGCCCTTTTCATCCTTGCAGTTGTTACTGTGAGTTTATTAACCTGGCATGGAAGCTCCTCATAAGAAGAGCTGGCTTACAGTAAATAAACAGCAAGTTGACCAAGACTCTGAAGGAATTCCCTGAATCCTTTGCTTGTTCAGCAATGATGGTATTTAATGACACAGTCAGAAGAAGCTGCAAAATCTCCTGAGCACTTTAAAATATTATTCAATGTCAGGATGTGCTTTTAACTCCTCCAATTTTGGTAATGCCATTTAAATTGACTCCTAGCATATGTCATTCTCTCTGAAAAGTCTCTGCAAATTTTGACTTAAAGATGTGAAGCATAATGTGTCTCTAACTAATTCCTTCAGGGATAAAAGGAGCATGGGGTCTTCTTTATAATTTTTTTTATAATTGTTCCTGGTGCCCGCTAAGAGAAAGATACTTTGTGCAGCAAGCAGCTCTGAATCATTGGCATAGCTGGCACCTGGTTTCTGTTTTTCCACAGCATCAGGCTGTTCCAGCCACTTGCCAGGAAACTTAAGTGTACTGACTGTATCAGTGGGTTTTATTATTAGCCAAGGGTTACTCTTTGCCCTGGATATTTACAGAGCCAAGTAAATACATTGCAAAAGGAGGCATTGCCCATAACTCCTAATGAAAGTGCATTTGCAATGTGCTTTTTCACTGAACAAATCCTGTTGTAACAGGATTTTAGAGCACCTTCACTCAGCACATTGAAATGACATGAGATGCACAAAGTGCAGTGCTGGTGCTTGAGGAGGAGGAGGAGATGAGTATTTGAGTGCTCTGCCACAGAAACAGGTCCCAGGAGACCTCTGGGTCTCAGTCTGGATCTATGTAAGAACTTGTAAGTGCCTCAAGGAGTGTATGGCATCTAAATTTTAAGATGATCCCTGCTATGGACAGAGACATGACATGATGTTGAGGAATTATGTGAAATGCTGCAAACAGGCAGGGGCAGCCCAGCTTGTGCTGCTTAGCTCCTGAGGCAAACTCCATACAGCAGATTGTATATTGTCAAACGTTCCTTTGGGCCTCAGGATTTCAGCATATCTCTGAAGACTTGGTTGCATGGCCTCTGTGGAAGCAGTTTTGTTAGTGTGTCTCCAGCAGGACTAGCTGCCCACCAGGGCTGTGCTGTTGCCACGATGCCATGTCCAGTTATTCCTTAACCGTTCTGAAATGCAGCATTTCAGGAGCTTTCAGACAGCCTAACACACAGATTTAATTCAGAGCCTTACCCTCGAGTGCTGTTTTGATGTCAGCAGTAACCTTGCAATGATCCCAATTCAAACTGGAACAAATAAAACTCAAAAGTGTTTTCTGCCTTTGCTTAGGATCAGAAATATCAATCATGATAAGATTGGTTTGTTGAGTCCCTGTTTTCAATTTTAAACTTGTAATTGCCAGAAACAAGCAATCAGTTGCAAAACAGACGTTTGTGGGGGGTTCTTTTTCACATTAAAATACCCAAACAAGATACACAAGCAAAAATATACAAACCCAAAGCTGTGCTCCTTCAACATAATCCCTCAGTGGAAGGGTAGATGTTTGAGGTAAATCTGAGTTTTCATTTAAAAACTTGGTAAAAGAACCAGAGAAAACAGAGTAGCAATAATTGCCACTTAGGAACACTTATAGGGAAGTAGGAGCACAGTGTCAAATACTCCTTAATTTCTCAGGGACTTTGTGGAGGTTTTATTTCTGAGTGTGTATCGTGTGAATTCCCAGTAACTGGGCTTCATTTTGCAAAACCTTTCAAAACAAAGCTCAGCTTAAACTGCTTATTTTCTTCCTTTATGTGGTTTGATCATATGAAGTTAACATTTTTCCCACGATTTCTGGCCAAAAACATTAATCTAAGGTTCATCTGAAACTCAGTAAAAGTTCACATGTAATTGGGCTTGGATTTTGAGGTGATTTCATTGAATGTGTACTGAATTTCAAGGTTAGAGCAGAGCTACAGTGTATAGTGGAGAACACCTGTTTTTTTGTTAAGTTCCCTGTCTACTTCCTGGACATTTGACTTGACAATTCAACCAGAATTTTCTGCTTGGAAATAATAGTGAAATACCATTGTGGTACCATCTCCTATCACCCCTTGAGTAGAAAGAAGGTAAGTAGAAACCAAAATCTTGTTTCACAAGTATTCCTTCTGTCTGAGTACCGACAAAGGCCATCTCAGTTTAACCACTCAGCTTCTCTGCCTGATTCCATGGCTTTGGCTCTGGTGCTCATCCAATCCTTTAATGAGTTAATTCACCCTGTTTGGGCTTTCTGCTTTTCCTTAAAAAAA
>VZTZ01018449.1:245856-301084 GCA_013400955.1 Drymodes brunneopygia
AAAAAAAAAAAAATGGACAGAGGAGTCCCAGACCGAGAGTGAAAACGAGGTAGAAATTTCTGGGTAAGTAAACAGTGTCAGCCTGCACTTTAACAGAACTCAGTGTAAATGTCTTAATTGAATAAATGCTTTTAGCTGAAGGCAGTCTTCTGACTGAAAGCAAATGAAATTGGAACTCACTGCTTTAAGATGACAAAGAGTTTAAGAAGACTGACCCACCTCTAGTGATCTTCTCAGGATCTTGATTACCTCTAATTCAGGAATGCTTGCAGTGATCATGTTACTTTTCATTTCTAATCAGACCCCTAAGATCAAGGTGTGGTAATGCAATTATCAGTTGCATGCTTCTGGTAAGGAACTACTTCTGAAAAAGAAAAAGTTTCTGGGATGATACATACTGCTGAAAGTTTCCTCTGTGTGCAAATAAACAGAATATATCTGTGATCTACCAAACAACTTTGCATCCTCCAAAATTACAGCTCTTCCATCTTGGGCCAGCACGAGCAGTGGAGTTGCCTGTAGAGACTTTTTGTGTGTATTACATCCTCAAAATAAATTGATTATATGAAAGGCTTCTCAAATCACAGTTGTCTCCCAGTGGGAATGAACTTAGCAGTTCCTCATGACACAGCTTAGAGTTTGAGAGGAAAATCCTGGTCCTGTTGGAATTGTGTGCCATGTGTGCAGTGAGAATTGAACAAAAGTGCTTTGATAGGCCTGGTACGTTCAAGGAAAGCAAATCTGGGCTTTGAACAAATTCTGTTCACTTCATCCTGTGCCAGTGCAGTCTGTGCCGCCAAATCTCATCTTTTGCCAGTGTAACTGTGCCTAAATAAAGGTTTCTCCCTGGCTGAGTGGGGATATGAGCACCACACAGCCTTGGCAGATTGGCTGTGCTGGCAGAGACACGTACAGCAGCCATCTGTACCAGGGTGCTGGCCAGACATTAGGGAGATGGAAACAGCAGTCAGCAGCTTATGGGGTATCAAAGAGAACACACTCAGAACAGTTTGTCCCCACATCCATGACATTATTTGAAGTAGAACCCAATGAGCTGTTAGGGGCAAAATTTCTTCATTAAACAGAGAAAATCATCCACAGCAGCACAAGGCTCTTGGCTATTTCAAGAATTTCAAGACGGGTTCTTTCTTTCTGTTCCATGTGGGCAAATGCAAGGCTGCTTGTTACACTGTTTACAGCATTTCTGTGCTGACCTTGTCTGAATGAGTGTAGATTTGTTGTCATGTGTGCGAGTGCATGATCAAGCAGCCATCGAAAATGTAATACCAAATGTCAAGAAGATTTAATCATATGAGCTGAAACATCTCCCACTAATGATACAACCTAATCACAGGATGCTGTTTTGCATGCATCACTGTCAAATGCTTTAATAGTTTTAGTCAGAAGGTATTTCAGTGATTACAAGCTGCTTGTGATTAAAATTAGTACAATTGCACTAATGGAATAGGATCTGTGTAGTTGCCCAAAGGCACATTTTGAAAAATAGAACTAAATTTCTTGTATAAACAATAAAACAAACCTGAGACAAAGTTTATTTGAAGGCTTATGTCAGCAGTGGTCCTATTGATCCACGTGTTTTCTCTACCAGTTTGTTTGCTTCTCTTTTACATTGTTAAAGAAAATCCTTCCCTTTGAAATACAGGCAAAGTTCCAAACATAAAAACAGCATGTCTGCAAAAAAAAAAAGGAAAAAATAAATTTTATTGGTGAAAATAATCAAAGAATGATACGGACCAGAGATGTGCATTTTTCCCCACTCTATTAATAAGCATGTGTGTTTATGTTATTTTATAGGGTCTGAACTGATTCAGACTATGGCCACAGAGTTTAGGGGACAGTGTAATTCTGTGTTAATTTCTGCCTAGCTCACACTCTCCTGCCCACATTCTGGTGGTTTTATTAGGTAGGAACCCCTGTCAGCAGCAGTGGAATAATTCTGTAAGCCTTGCCCACCTGAGGTGAGGCAAGAAGTCTTCATAAGAGCCTTCTCTGGTGTTTTTATTAGTGCCAACTTCTGCTGTGTGTTCATCCGAACAGTAGGACTGGGGAGATTCTCTTGACTTTGATTTGAATTTACTTTACATGTTGGTTTTGTTTTTCTGAAGCAGGAAAGACATTTAGAGTCTCCAAACCACTAGCTAGAAAGCCTCAAAACCACAAAGATGACTAGATGCATTTTTTAAAAAAATTTTTTGTGAGTAAAAGAAATAAGCCTTTTTTTTTTCTCCAATCAGGTTCCAGCTTCTGCATCTTGGGAATCTTCATTATTATTTTTGACTTGTTAGAGGTAGAAATGTTGGTTTAGTTCTAGGTTTCTTATATTGAGGACCATTTAGTCTGTTTTTAGCTCTCATTCTCTAAGGCAGTTGACATTGCTGTTTCACAAACAGTTTATCATATGTTTCAACCCGTGATGCTTTTTCACTTACCAGAACCTGCTTTCCTTTTCAGTTTTGTTTTAACTCACTGGGGATTCATCAGAACAGAGTTTTACTTGCTTGCAAATTAGTTAGGAAATCAGCTGAAAGACCTCTCTCCCAAAAACATTTTGAGGCGTGTAGGATTATGAGTTCTTTGACAGGAGATTCTGAGGGCCAGGTATGTTTTTGTGGCCAGGAGAAAGTGACTGGGAAGTTGAGATGCAGGGCAGCAGTCATGTTTAGATTTATGAAGAATCTTCTAAATCCTTTGTATTTTTGGTAAATCGTATACCTGGAATAGTAATTAGAACTTTTCCATTGAATTTCACAAATTTCTGTGAATTTAAACTAGCTGAAGTCATGGTTCAATGACTGGAAAGTAAAATTGAGCTTATTTAGCTGCTGCAAATAACTCTCATATATTCACCTGTTGCATTAGCTGTTTGAGAGGTTTGTGTCTGTTATTGCTTGGAGGGTTGGTTTGTTTGTTTGTTTGTTTTGACTACGAGTTCTCAAAAATACTTCGTTCAAGCTACACCAGACATAAAGTTCAGTGCTCAGATTATGATAGTTGAGTAGGATATGTTTGGGGATAGACAGTCTGCTCCTGAAAACCTTTCTAGTCCAATTGTGTATGAAATTTGTGGCATCTTATTTGGTTAAAAGTCCTGACGGTGCAAGTGCTACCGTGACATTTTGCAGTTGCACTTTTCTTAGGATGGCAGATGTCCTCAGTGTCCTGGGACTGGTATGCTTGCCTGTGCTGTCCCCAGTGGAGCCTTGGGGATTAGGGGAAAAGGGATAATGCATTCTAATCCTCAAGCTTTGGATTTAGAGCAGAAGGTAAAGCAACCTGGAGATTGCTCTTATGTAAGGCAGTGACTCCGTTAGGAGTAAATACTCTCAATATACACAGCATATCTCACCCTTCAGCCAGGGCAGCTGCTTAGCAGGGAAAAGGCCTCCAGAATGTCCTGCTGCTAACACGGGAGGATCTGCAGAAATTCAAGACCATGAGCAACCCATTGCAAAGGTTGTAATCAGTGTGACCTAACCAGAGGGATTTTTTTAAATACTTGATCACAGAATCAGGAAGACAAGCAAGAGGTTTTTTTCCCCAAGGAAGACACACAATTACTCCATGTCATGGCAGCAGCAGCTCTTCAGTGGAACAATGCTCAAGATCCATCAACTATTTCAGTGGTAGTTCAAGAACCTTTTATTAGTGTTTTGGCTAACATAGGGCAAAATCATAACTTTACTGTCTTATAAAATTAAAAAGTAGCATTGCTTGGGTGTTTAGAAAGTTGCTGTAGTAAAAACACAGAAAAAATCAGCAAATAAAAGTTTGATGGTTGAAGCACTATGTCAGAAACCATTCCAATTTTGTCTTTGCTACATGACAGAATTGTCTATGACATGAGGGATATACAGTTTTAGAAATTTTTAGCTGCTGGGCAGTCCATGGAAGTTTTCATTTCCAGACACACAGAAGCCTTCATTTCTTGTAATTTCTTGTATTGCTTCAGATTTCCTCAGGTAGAGCTGTTGTTATTGTTATTAACCAGAACCTAATTTTTTGCATTTCTATGTATCAGGCCTTATGAAAAGATGGTGCTTAGCACCACATGAGCATAAAACAGCAACAAAATTCTTGTATCAGAAGGGAACTTATGATCTGAACTGATGAAGGATAAACTGGTATGCCCAGAAAAGGAAGTATCAGGATTTGGAGCAACCAATACCAGTCAGTGCCAGCTGCAAGAGTCTGAGCACGTCAGGGCACATCAGTGGCCTGTTCACTTTGGAATTTCCTTTACTCATCACTACAAAAAAGAGTTTTGAGGTGGGTTTAAAGAAGGGTAATATGTTAGTTCCAAAGGATCTTTTCCCATACCTGAATTAAATATCAGGAAAGAACCTGTCTCTGTGTTAATAAAGGCAGAAGGAGAGAGATGGAGGTGAGCTGGACACTGATCTGGAAAAACAAAATGGCACCAGGTCAAATTTCTTCAGTGAAAATTATTTTTGCCTATTTAGGAGTAAATAATTGTAATGGTTTATCATTACTCCTTTTCATATTGTAAGTCATATTTTCAGTACATAACGCAGAAATATCACTCCCTCTGCCTTACCTATATGAGGGGAAAACAAAAAGATCCCTGGAGTTTGTGGGAGTGTGACAGAGTCAACCTGCCAGTCCTCCCTATATTTATATTTCAGCCATCCTGTCATCAGAAAAACCTCTATAAGCTTGGTTAGGAAAATGCATTAGCAATATCAGTTGTGGCAATAAAAAAGTGGGGGGACTCTCAGATTTAGGATTTGAGCAGCAGGTTTGCTGAGGATCAGTATTATTGAGCTAACTTTAGCTTTTGATCCTCCAAGGATTTTCCAAACCTGGGGGCTTTTGTGCAAACACTCTTATTCCTAAATTCTGGTCTCCAAAACCTCCCAAGCACGTGGGCTGTTGTAAAGCTGCTTACATTTTGTCCACAAGCAATATTGTGAAACAACTGGAGAACTCTGCAGGCAGTTTAACTCAGTGCTACATTTCCCTCAAGAATGCATGGGTGTGTGTATTCCAAGGATGTTGTTCTGAACACTCTGATGATTGCTTGATAGAGGTTCATTATCTCTTGCCTTACAGTTCTAGATGTTATCACATTCAAAACATATTTGACCTTTTTGATAAACATTCAGCATCTCTTTGAAACAAAAAAACATATCACAGCCCTTTTCCATAAGAGCAAGAGCTGCTTGGGGGCAAATTCATGTGGGAACACTGATGCCTTTGTAATACTCTCCTTCATTTCAGCCACAGAAAAGGGCCTGCTAAATTCTATCCTTGGAGAGTGTAATTAATAAAATCTTATAAAGAAATTTAGTAACAGTTAGTTCAGTAGTTATGTGAAGAGTTGCAACTATGGTGGTGCACTGAAAGGTAAAGGCTATACTATTAAACCAGGTGGGTAACTTCTTTTTGCATTTAAAAGTGTCAAAAATGTGAACAACTCACAAAACATTTGCAGTGCCTTGATTCTTAAATGTTCAGCTCTGAGTTTTCCCCACCATCAGCATCAGGTTCAGTGGTTATGAAGTGAGGTGACTCACAAGACCTTAGCAAAATCTGAACACCAGACTTGACTAGAAGCAGAGAGCACCACCCTTTTCCATGTGGCAGTCTTTTTCAGGGACACCCTTAAAACAGAATTTGTGAGTCTCATCTACCCCCAGACTGACTGACTGATTGATCATCTCAACGTTTATGCAAAAGGATCAAAATGACAAAAGATGGCTTACAGTTAATACCATTCTATATTTTATCTCTGCTTATGTTCAGTGGCAGGACTGAAAGCAGAGTTCAAGTGATAGGAGTTCATTATCCTGTCTCTGCACCTACTTGCAGCAAAATTAAGAGCAGCATTTTTTCCTCTCCTGCGTTCAAGTTGTGACTCACAGTTCAGCAGCTAAGTGGGGCACACATTGCAAGAACTAGGCTATGAAATTACTTGCAAGTCTGGCATTTCCAAAGCGATGTCATTGAGTGTTCCTGTGCCAGCTTGTGTCTGGGGGTGCATCAAGCACAGCACATCACCAGCTGGCTGGAGTAGGTGACTGTCCTGCTCTACTTTGCACTGCTGCAGCCTCACCTCAGGTGGCGGGGGCAGTTATGGGTGCCACAAACAACAAAGACCTAAAGGTGTTAGGGTGTCCAAAGGAGGGCTGGAAATAAGGGGAAGGCTCTAGAGGGGAAGCATTTTGAGGGGCAGCTGTCCCTTGGTTTGTTCAGCCTGCAGCAGACTGAGGACAGAAGTCTGTGGTGGAGCCATGCATTAGTAGACTAGGTCTGTCTCTTTCTTCCAATGTCCAGAAATAAGAAAAAAATTATCTCTGCTCCAGATTCACTTACCAACCATCCCAGGGCCATAAAGTATTATTTAATTGTCCTTGAAACACTCTTCACAGCTTTATTACCACCCATATGGAAGAGAAACAATGAGTAATACTCCAAGGGCCATTGGACCAGGCTGTGAAGTTTCCTGGAGATGTCCTTAAACCAGAGTTCCCTGAGAGGAGTGTCTGTCTGGCATGTAGGATCCCCTGCTCCCCTCAGAAGGGAGTCACCTACAGCTATAACCCACCTTTCCCTCTTTGTGCAAGTGCTCTTGACAGAGAGGGCAGGCCTTTCTGGCCTTCACAACACCTCTGGTGTAGATGGACCATCCTCCACATCCTCTGTTGAACAGCCTTCCACATCCTGAGCCTCATTCCTGTTGCACAGAGGCATCGAGGAAGGTGAGGGAAGGCAAGGAGGGGCTTCTCCTGCCACCTGTGACACGGGAACACAGGTTCACAGTGCCTCCATTTGCCAGCAGCTCTTTTCTTCAGAGGTTCTTCCTGGGACTTGCAGTTTCTTTACACTTAGGAGCATGTTTTCATTCCAAGCTGTAATTGGTGATATCAGCCGCAGAGTTAAAGTTCTTTCACTGCTGTCTTTTATGTGGTTGTTCAATGTGCAGTCAGACAGGACTTTTACCCCTGGAATTATTGGGATGAATACACCCTGAGGGACTTGCTGATCACTGGACTGACCTGGATCTACTCAAGAAGGAAAATATGGACAGCAAGGGACTGAATACATGGAGAAACACTCTGACGACAGTGGTGATGGAAATAATGTCAGCATGTAAGGCATGAGAAAAAACAAAAATATCCCTGTGGTTAAGGTTGCAGGATGTAATTTTTTAAAGTTACATAACTTAGTTTATTTGGGAATTTAGGTCTCTCAATTTAAGTTTAATTTTCTGGTAAACTTTGCATTATTTGCAATTTATTTAGTGGTCTCTGCTTGGAGACAAGAAAAACAAGCCTCTCATCTCTTTTCCTTCCAAAGGCAGGAAGAGAGGTATCTGCCTTTGGAATATCATACAGATGAGAAAACCTACCTGCCCAGCAGCTGAACTAGGAAGGAGAGTTTGGGAACCACTAGCAGGTGTATAGCAGGAATGACAACTTAAGTATAATCTTTCTAGACTCAGTATTCTTAATTTTGTCCCTGTATTTGCATGCCCACAAGCTAAAATGGATCTTCCAGGACGAGACAGTCTGCAGGCCTGAATTTCATTCATCAGATGGCTCTCTCCCAGTTTGAAATTCTTCTTGGGAGGTGAGAATCCATAATCCAAGTGCCATCAGTTCACACCAGATTTAGATGCTTATGCATGCTTTGGCTAAATGCTTTTGCTAAATCAGGTCAGCTGTCAGAGCTGGACTTTGAAAAAGAAGGTGAAGAGTAAAAGGTGTGGGAACTTGCTGCTGTACTTCAGTCCCAAACAGCATTGGCAAGTTTTGGGTGTATGCAAAGCAGTTAACTCCTAAATTTACTCTTTGTGTAATAAATTCAAGAGTCTCAGGCATAGATGAGCCTACACAGACTTCAAAATAGGAGCTCTAATCTGCACTGTGGTAGTTGCTGTCACAACAGGAGTGGCAGCACAGAACAAAGAGAACTTGAGAGCTGGCACAGATGGGTTTCCCTTCAGTGTCTGACCAGACAGAGCTAGGAGAGTGAGATCTGAAAACCCTGCTGGATTTTCTGTGAAGTCCATATGTTCCTTGAAAGGGCATTAGAAAGACACACCTGTTCCTAGCTGGAGAACTTGCTAAAACTCCTTAAGCCTACACATGACAAGCTGCACCCAGACCATATGTTGGCAGATGCAGCTTTAAGTTCACAGGGGGGAAATGAGGTTGTTGGGATGGGGGAGACTCTTTGCTGAGTAAAACGTTGAAAGTTGCCTTTTGTTCTGTCTAGTAAATTTTTCCATTGCTTTCTATGGAGTAAATGCATTTTGCAATCAGTGTGCCATTTCACCACTTCCTCTTTCTGCTGTGCACAGCAGCAGCAGTTACTTGTGGTGCAGGCTGGCAGGGGACTTACAGGGGTTATTGGGAGGCAATCCCTGATGGAAGACCAGAGAGAAACTGAGTCAGTACCTCAGGGGAAAGTACAGTTCCTCTGGGTGCTGACATGTGCTCTGTCACTACGTTTTTGAGGCTGGAAGGTGTAAAGGCTGAGTAAAACACAACCCTCTGAGCTCACAGCTCTGGCCATGACTACAAAAGCAAGTTCTTCTCCCAGATATTGTTCCTTTTCCTGCTTGTCCAGATTGGCCCTTTGGCACTACAGAAGAAACCAGACTTTGCTACAGTACTAAGGTTGAGGGTAAAGTCTGGAAAGCATTAATTGACTTAGAGCCATTAAGCCTCACCCTGTCTCACATCCTCAGAGCCAATCAAAGCTGCAGCTTTGCTGTGGCAAAGAGAGGAGGGTGCTGCTCAGTCCAGACTGGGGTTGCAGGAGTAACCTTTGTGCCCAGAACACAGACAAAGTTTGGGAGCTATTAAACTGAAGGAAGTGAGCCATGGAGAGGGAGGCAAGCTTTCAAAGGAAGTGTGTGGTGGGGTGGTAAAACCCAAGCAAAGCAAGTATGTGATCTCCAGAAGGGAAGAGGACACTTATTGGATCCACGTGTCACAACAAAGAGCGGTAGAAAGAAATCTGCTTAAATGTGGGCAAATAGAGCATTAGGGAGATCCAGCATGTCTTTCACACAGATCCTCAGCCCCCTGCAGCAGGAATTCTGCTCCATCTCTCTAGGAGCTCCCTCTAAGTGCTCTGAAGCCTTCATTTAATCCCTTAACCAGGAGCCTCCCCCAGTGTGTTCTGTTCGACTACAGGCCACTTTAGCTGGGGAAAGATAACTGATAACAGAATGTGACCTCGCTTCTAGTCAGGATTCAGCTACTTCCTATGGTTGCTTCTCCTTGTTTTTTCCCTCTGGTTACTTATACAGGGCTACACGTGGTCTTAGGAAATGACTGGAGAGCATAATCCTGTTAGAAGCAGAGAAATCACCTTTTCTGTTCCATGACTCCATTGGAGGCAGGAATTCTAGAGCTCCCTCCTTGTACATTGGGAACAGCTGCATGTGAAGGACTCAGTGTCCTGTGGAAGAGTACCTTAGAGTTTTGTAAGGTGATCCAGCTTTTTGAGGAAGCTTCAGAACACTCCTCTCCAATTTTTTGTGCTTAAGGAATGGTTTGTTTGTCTGCTTTGCAAAAGCAGTAAAAGACCTTGCAAGGCATGAGGCAGAAAAGGGCTGAGAGTTTGTTCTCCCTGTGGAGCTTTCTCAGAAAATGTTACCTAACTCATTTTGCTGATTCTTTTTGGATCAGTGGCCAAATCTCATCTTATTTGGTTATATTAATAAAAAATACACCCCAAAGGATACTTTGCTTTACAAGCCCCTGCACATCTCTTTGCCTCATTGCACATGCCACAGGAAACCAGTCAGCTCCATTTAGAGCTACTGAAGAGTAGCACAAGGGATAAGACTGCAGTTTTCAAAATTGCTTCTGTTATTCTTGAGCAATTAGAATAGCATCATTTCTTCCAGTGCTGCATGATTTTTAACTCAGCAGCATCTATGTAACTTGAAATTTCATTGTCCTTAATATAATTTTCACCAAGAAAAATTGCTGCAAATTAAAGTGTTCATAAGTACAGTCAGTTAAATAAAACCTTTGAAAAATCTGAGCCAGCAGATAATTTTTTAAATCAATTTTTTAAAAGTTGGTTTTGAATGGGCTATTGTGTTTCAATTAATAACTCCATAGGAACTCCACCACATTATAGCTCTGTGTATTTTCTGCAGAATAACAAGATTTTCCCTGTTTCTGAAGCAGTAGCTGAGCAAGAGCCATTCCAGAATTCTGCAGTACTAACACAAAGTGGGGAAGGAAGGAGGGCCGGGGAAGTGTATGCAGAGTACCCTGTTATCCCAGGCAGTGTGGTAAACTCTCATATTGGACTCAAGCCAGAAGGATGTGGAAGCCATGGGCTTCATTCCCCCATGGATTATTAGTTTCTGACAGTGTTAACAGTGAGTTGTAATCTCCACAGAGTGTTTGGAGAAGACGTGGTCTGAGCAATGCGCTGGATTAAACTTTAAATTAACTTTATCACCTATTTCTCATTGTTTGAGGAGGGCAATTTGGGAAATTATGTCCCTCTGCTTCACACAGGCTTCAATATATCTCCTTTAAAACAGATCAATTTGACAGCTTCAGAGTGGGATAAAAACAAATGTTTGTAAGGCCTTGATCACAAGGGAACTATTTGCATAGCACTACAGGACATGACTTTTATATTTCCTGGTAAAGATTTGTGCTTTGTTAAGACATGGATATGATAGCAGTGCCCCTTTGGATGAATACAGCAAAACCTCTAAACCTTTCTGGGTTATTTCTGCCAGGTCTGATCATTATGTTCAAAGCTCATTGCTGCCTGATCCTATGGAGAATAGAGCAGACTAGAATGATGCTCCTGAGCTGTGATGGGAAAGCCATCTCTGTAATGGGTGGTGATGGGAGCCTTTCCTTGTTCAATTTAGTTAAAACCAGGCACAGATCTTTGCTGAGAAGTGGAGTATGGTTTTGGTTTCTCTGCCCTCCAAGGAAGAACACACAAGAAGTCTCATGGCAACTAGGACCAGCTGCTGGAGCCATGAATTTTTATGGAGGGATTTCTGGCAACCACATTAAATAATGCCTTTAGCCACCATGTCAGCTCTCTGAACTAATTTTTGTATCATCAGCACTGCAGATGGGTGATTTGTTGCAGCACTGTCTGACAGTTAAAGTTATGAGCTCCTACAGCAAGAGACTCTTCTACTTGTCAATGTTTTCAAGTTTGCAGTTTCTCTTCCACTCAGGGGGATGGTAGTACATGGAACTATGGAAGGCAGATGAGGAGAGAATATTCTTTCATCCCCAGAACCCAGTTGTTATATCAGTTTTAACACCAGTTGAACTCCTTTACATCTTACAACTGGTTCTAGCTTAGAAGATATTGGAAATCTTCACACCTGTGACTTCTCTGAAATGAGACAAGAGTTCTCCCTTCAGTGACTGTTATCTCAGTCCAAATTAGCCCATATTATGTCATTCAGCAATAGTAGAAGAACAAGCTCTGTTTCTTCAAGACTGAGGATGGGAAAACTGTCAGTGTTTTAGCAGAGGACAGGTGCAGGTAGATGAAAACAGAATCTATTCTGTAGAGTGCAGGAGAGACCTGTTGGTAAACGCTTCTGAAAAGAAGTGCCTTAGAAATCAAGCCAGCAGGTTTGTTTTATTACAGTCATTCTTCTCCACGATGTTCATTGAAATAGGAATTCTGTGATTTTCACCTCCAACTCCCCGGCATTGAAGAATGCCACAATCCAGAGTAAGTTCCTTCTTCAACTTAATTAAAACTACCATGGTGATTATTCACTGAGGATATAACCACCATGCCACTTTGCCAGCACTGTCTTTATTTCAAGAGCTTGTGCTCTGCAGCTCATTTGATGCTGTGAAGTGTGGTGGGTGCATTTATGAAGGATGCTCATGAACGTTCTGCTAACTGTTAAGAACTGGCTCAGGAGGTGTTTTTGATTTCTGGTTCTATATTTGGAAGCACACTGAAATCTGTGTGCATGATGATGACCCTTCCTTTGGAATTGTGGATTGTCTGACAGCTACATAGAAATAAGCTGGTTTTGCACTGAAAGGCTTATCCTGCAGAAAACTGAAAAAGGGAAATGGGCACAGAAGGGAAATGATGCACACACAGCTACAGAAAGCACCGTGACCAGGGAGAGTACTTCCCGCCTTGTTCTGGTTCATCAGGGCATGTTTGTAGCACTGTCTCCAAGGTTTCATAAAACATCCTTTCCTTTGGCCATGTTTTGTGACAGACACACACCATGTGGTTGTGGTTTTCTGCAGTTCTGTTCTGATATCTTCTGCAGGGTGGACAAAGCTTGTGAGGTTTATAAAACTGAAATCCCCTAATCTGTTACATCCTCTTGGAAAACAGCATGTAATCATCTACCTGTGTTTTTGAAGCTGCTCAGTACAGGCTTGGGCTTTTTCCACATGGGTGACCCAAAGACTTTTAGCAGATTTTCATGCACATGGATTTCCCACTGTTCCTTGCTGGTGCTCCTCCTGTTTGATTACAGCACGGCTGTACAGAGCTTAAACTGCAATAAAACGGTTTAGTGAAAACTGTACATAGTGATCTCTGATTTCCTCTTAGGATCTACAATCCTCCTTAATTATTTCCTGCATCCTGGAGTTTGGTTGTTACTTCTGTGGTTGGACTTCTCTTTCAGCCAGTCCCCCTTATTTATCCAAATGCCCTCCCCTCCTTCCCTTTTTGGAAGCAAAATATTTGAGGGCATTTCTTAAGCAGTGGAAACCTCCTTAGAGCCTTGTGCTGCCTTAGTCAGAACAATTTTAAGGATAACTTCTAATCTGTGTGAGTGAGTAACTGAAGGCCCACATGTCCCAAGGGAAGGAAACCTTGGGAGTGGGAGCCAGAGTCAAGTGTTCAGCAAATAACAAAACCCTTTTGGCTTTGTTCACATCAAACATTTGTGTTTGCCAAGAGAGGCAGAAACTTCTGCGTGACTATTTAGAATGCCACCTGCTCATTTAGCATTATGAATTGCATCTAAGCCTACTCTTAAATTAATCCTGTCCTCAAAGAATGGTTAGTAATTTTGCAGGAGGAAATACTCTCTTACAGAGATTATCCTCAGCAATCTGTACATATTTCTTAACTTCTTATTTCTTCCCTATGCTGGAAAAGGGAAGGTATAGACCAGGCTCTAGATCAATGCAATAAGTAATGCTTATTCTTCATAAATAAAGACCTATGCTGATACATAATTGATTATTTGACTAATGGGTAAAAAAATCAATGTTGTATTAAACCTCTCTAGCCAGGATCAAATGGAAATTGTTTTGTGAAAATATTCTGTTTACTTTAAAATATGAAATAGAGATTGTTTTTAATTGTGTTTTTCCTACACAATCCAAAAAACCCAGAGCAGATGTGTTTTTCCAACTTCACTTTCCCATGCCTAAACAACCTACTGCATGGGTTGTGAAGAGGGTGAAGTGGATAACACCTAGAACCTCTGCCACCTAATTCTCACAAACAATTGACAAGTGAGCTGGAATATGTTGATGTAAAAATAGGGTTATTTTTCTGTGCCTTTTTGAGCCTTAAATATATATATATTTTGGTTATATATACAGGTTTCTTCCAATAACCATGAAACTTAGGCAAAGTCAAATGAAGGAAATGTTTGATTTTTTTGCTTTATAAAATTACTCTCAGTGCAAGGATGCAAAAATTTTCAAGCTACAACCTTGCTGATAAAATCCTTGGGGCTGGGAAATTGAACTGAATTGCTGAAAAATGGAAGGCTAATTCTAGCTTTTGTTGCATTATGAATGTTATCTCAGAATCCCAGCAAACTGGAATATGTGGCACTGCTGATTTCTGGAGGCTCGTTTTCAGATGCTTTCATAAATGCTTTCTGCATTTAACTATTGTTGTGTTTCTGAATTCTGAAAACACTGGCTGCAGTATTGTTTCAGTGCAAGAAAGAGGAAGGAATTGATTAAAAAAAACAAACAAGACAAACATAATTAGATTCAGAACCTCTCTTGTTTTAAAATTAGTCTTCTGACGAATTTGCCTATTGTGCAGTGATGTTCATCCCAACACTGAAGTCAGAGATGATGAGAAACATCTTACTTGGCTGAGGCTATGCTCTGATAAAGTAGCACAGCTTGGCTAAGTAGAGATGACAACAAAGCAATAATATTTAAACACTACTGTAAATCTGAGGAAGAAATGGCAGTTTTTAGTGTAAACATCCTTCCCTTCAGCCTATGTCCAACATACCTGTATTGATGGGCTCCATTTCAAGCACTGTGTAAACGTTTAGTGAGACTCTCTCTCAGGTCAGCTCTTAATGTTGAGTGTGTGCAGGACTGCTTGCAGAATCTGACTCTTGGTTTCTGGCAGAGTGCCTTTCCTTTCTATTATGCTGGAAGAGAGGGAAAAGCAAAGTGCCAGGGAGAAGTAGTGAACTGACAGCAGAGAGCTGCAGCCTATCATGGCTGTAAAAGCATCCTCAACCATATTTAGACAAGGACTGAAGCAGTCACTATTTATTCTGTTTCAAGAATGGCTGTCTTGAAGCCACTTCTGTTACATGAAGTAACATGTGAACACTTTTCAAATCACTGTTGCTTGCTTAACAGAATGAAACACTGAAGAGTAAAATGTGTCAGTGAAGCTGCAAAGCCTTTGTTTGCTTCCAGATTTTGCAGCCCATCAAAAGTATTGACTTGATGCGAGTCTCTGCATTTACTGAGAATAACAGCAGAAGAATCATCAATAATAACAGTTTCTATCTTCTTCCCCACCACTGCTGGGTTGGTTTGTTTTTTAGGAAAGTCTGAGCAGATTTGTGCAGGAAGAGATGCCTGCCCAGACAGATCCTTAGCCAGTGCTTCTGCCTGTAGCTGCAGAAGGTTCAGTTTTTCTCAGCTTTGTTTCCTGCCTTGCATATCCTGCCTGCTGGACAGTGACCCTTGCAGTCCATGGGCTCAGGAACTGCAGTTCCCAGCTTTCTGGGAGATACACACCACGCTAAATAAAGGGGGTGGAAGGCTGAGTGCCAGCTATTTTTCTTGCTTTGGGAGTAGTAGCTGTTCTGTTGGGGGCAAGGGGGCAGCTCCTAGAAGGTTTTATTCTCCAGAGCTTTGTAATCCCCCTCTTCACTGGAAGCTGGAAGGGGACAGCTGGGGACACAGCAGGCAACCTTTCAATTAAGTGGAAAGAGTAGGAAATTTTCCACTGACAGATTTTTTCCCCCTCTTGACCAGGCAAATTTGCAAAACTGAACACTGTTATTTAAAAACAAAAAGGTAGTTCTTGCAAAAACAAATTGATAACCTTCTTTTGGGGAGAAAATTGAAAAAGATTTGAGCTTCTTTTCTTCTCCTTAGTTATTTTCGAATATTAAAAAGTGGGGATTTTTTCCAAGCAAACCTTATTTTTTCATGTGTTTAAATCAGATCTTAAATAATACTAAATTTCAAATTTGGAATTTACACTTTTAAAAATTATAGAAATAAAAATTTCAGTCTGAAGAATGTTCAGGATTGTTGGCTAATGAGCATGACATTTTTGGGGTGATTTCAAACTTATGTTCTGATTTGGGAGGGATTTTCGACATCTTACAAACACTTAGGGAATACAAAAACCATTCCCCATGCAGCTGCTGGATGCTGTGATGAGAGTTTGGAAAATATGGATCCATTCCCCAAAACTGACAGAGGTTACCTACCAAATTCCTTTCATTTAGACAGTCAAATTGCTTTCATTAGGAATAAATCTTCCTTTTTCTGCACTGACCAGCAACTGAACTAGCACCTTAAATGCAATAAAGTCTTAATTTTCTTTGTTTTTCTTCAACATCTTTTTTATTGAATTGTAAGGGCCTATTTTGCAGCACATAAGGGTGGAAAACATCCCAGCTTCCCTCACCAAATAGCATGCCCAGAGAAATTAGTGAGCATACTTTATCCACACTTCAAAACAAAAGCTGTGGTTTATGAAGTCTTTGAATCCTTTGTGCACTGGTTGTGGGTAGAGATGATTGAACTCTAGCCAAAGATTTTGAGAGGGCACTGCTAAGTTTATTAAACATCTGGGAGGCAGACCAGGTTTCCTGCAAGTCATTGGGTACAGAAGCTTCTTACTCTAACCAGGGCTTTGAGGTTTGCAATTACAGTTCCTAAGAGCCATGGCTGTGGCAAGTTGAAAGGATTCATTTCCTCCATGACTTACTGGGACATGGCTGGGATGGCTGGAAGTGACAGAAGAGAATGTCTTTCAAGATTATAGATCATCCATTACAGCAGAGTCCCAGACTGGCTGCATGCCCGACAGACACCCAAGAGAAACAAACCCAGTGCTAGTAAAAACTTAGAGCAAACAGAGTGGGATCACTTTCTCCATTTGATAATCCATTGAAATGGACACTATTTCGTCCTTCTGACACTTCTGCAGTACAAGGCTCTGTACTCCAAAAGCAGTTCAGAGCCCGTCAGTTCCAGAGCAGTTCAGGGGCAGTTTATGAACATTCCGAAATTCAGAGGAAGGGTTGGTTTTGGCTATTGGAGGAGGTGGTTTATTTGTTTTAATTTGGGGTTTGGTTTTTGAGGGATGGGGGATGGTGTTATTGGTTTGGTCTTCTTTTGAGGGTTTTTTTTTCTGCAGACATCCTTTTCTCTTTGCTCTTTCCTGTTGTTTTCCTAAACCAGTGAGTCTGTTTCTTATAGCCCAGATCCAAATACTGCAGTACAGGGAAAGATGCTCAGAGCTTCAGTGGCCGGAGATCAGACCTCACTGACTGGAATAGCAGTGTGGCTGCTCGCCCATGCGGGTAATCTGCTGCTGCAGCCTTTCCCCGCCCCCAGGATGGCCAAGTTTAGTGCAAAGGGGGGCTTTTTGCCTGCCTGTGTGAGGGTAGTGAGACTGCAGGACATAATTATTCAAACCCTTGAACCTGTGTCAGGTTGTTAATGTCTTAATGTTTATTCAGGGGTCAGAGACTGCTGGCAGGTGTCACGGTAAATGGGAGGCTGTCAATAAGCAAATGACTTGCCATTCACAGTGTGATTGCTGTCAGCGTGTGACAGGATGTCAGACTGAAAGGGGAGATAATGGGGAGGCAGGAGAAACTGTAAATGTTTCCTTGTCTTCAGGAAGTGAGGGAGAAGCCTTCAGCGATAGCCATGGTAAATCAACATTTAAACAGAAAAAAAAAGATCTCAACATCTAGCTTTGGGATAATGCTAGTAAAGGAGGGGTTTAGGTCTTTTAAAGCTTCAGGCAGATGGCACTGACACGTTTGGAAATTATTACACTTCTCCATCAGGAAAGAAGATAGATTATATTTATTGGTACTCCCATTTCTCCTATATTTGTACATCATGTGTGTGAAAAGAGACAGGTCCTAAATGAGTGATTTTACCCATAATTAAAGACAGTGATTGTGCAGAGTATGTTATTTCTTCTAGATAATCTGCTTTTAGGCACACTTCCCAGTCCATGAGGTTCTGACCTCCCATGCCACAGAGGACTTGGGGTCAGGATTCTGTTCTTGGTGTTCGGTGTTCACATGTTGTATCATCTGCCTTTGAAAATGCCTCCATTTCTTTATCTGTAAGACAAAGTGGAATATTTGTCAAATTGCAAAGACTCATTAATTAAAATATGTTGGGGAAGTTTTATATAAATAAAGGGGAGACTTAATTATTTCACCCTGGACAGTTTATTCCTTTGGGACAATTAAACAGGGGTCGTTGATAATGCAAGTGAATGCAATGAAAAAACCAGCATCTTTTAGCAATAAAAATTGGGATTAAGCCATACTGAGTCAGGATCAACTTTCCCCCTCCTTTTCACACTGTCTTGGAGCTAACATGGTGAGCACAGAGAGTATAAAAGAGTCTCTCAATCTTCTCAGCTCTGGTGCCCACTGCACTGAAGGGGATCACTGAAGTGCAAGTCCAACTCAGCCCCTAAAACCTGTGACTGGTTTTGTCCTTTGTGAGAAGGTCTGTGAGAATTATGCTGACAAATTCTCACATGTGCTCACATGGCAGGCACAGAGCTTGTCTGAATTTGAGCAGTTCTTGCATTAAAAGCAAAACACTCAAGGCAAATTAGAGGAAGCGTATTCTTTCATAATTCAAGACCCGGTCCAAGGCTTTGCACATAAGGTTTTCCTTCAGTAGGGAACAGGAAGAAATAGGAAAGCTATAGTCAACACAGGAATATGAGCAATAATAGTAGGTTTTTGTCCATCCCCTTTTCAGAAAAGCATAAATAATATTTTCTGAATTTTGTCATAGCCTGAAGCAGGCACCTGCCACCAACACTTTGAGCTCCAATTGCTTAAATTCTGACAAAGTTGTAAACAGCTAAAATCAAAGTCTCATTACAACAGACCTGCTACAGGAACTACTTTATGCCTATGTTTCAAGTGCCCTGAGTGCTTTTACATCTCTTAACGTCCACACACAATCCCTGCACTGCCACACTAGTGCATCTAAACACTGAGGGCTGTTGTCTGAATCCCTCGGTGCCAAATCACTGAAGTACACACTTCATTTCAATCTTGAAGCCAAGGCAAAGTTTAAGTGATCTGCTGGACTGATTCCTCTAATCTACTTGTTTACAGTGTAAATTGCATTTTAAGTAGTTTTTTGAAAATTCAGAGTGGTCAAGAGCTTTGGTGTCTGATCCCGCAATTAATTCAACAGATGTGTCAAATTCTGCAAGTGTCCCAATGATTTCAGCAGGAGTTTGGTGCACAGGTTTAGACATACTCTGCTATTGCCAGGCTTTTGAATTTCAGCTAACCGACATCAGATTCTAAATGCTTCCCTTCCATCCATTTCCACAAGAGTACTCTTTGTGTATAGAGCTCTGCTGAGTGCTTTTTGAAATGCCAAATATGCTGTGCACATTTTAGGTAACATGACTTCTCTACAGCGACTTAAATACTACTTTTCATTTACTTTGCCTTGCATCTTATTTTAAACCACAGGCTAGTTTTGGCAAGCATTAAGAGCTCTTAAATGGTTTGTAATCTGTTTTTAATACGATCCTAGTTCAAGTTCAAGCTGAATAAACATAGGGCTGAAATGAAACCTGATGTCTTTCTGCTTTATGCAGGCAACTGCTACAAACCACAGGGTAAGGGCTGATTTATTTGCATAGAAAAAAGAAAAAAGAAAAAAAATTATGGCTACTAGCTGTTTTCTCTTAATTATTATTTTTGGTGACCTTTTGGAGTTGCAGGATCCAGAAAGCAGCTAGATTAGCCAATTGTTTCACATTGCTCTGATGGAGAACTGTCCAGACAGTTACTTGCTGAAACAAGAGAGAATGTTCTCTTTTTATGCTTAAAATTCACAGTCATTTGACTGTTTTACCATGCTTGCATGACCAGCAAATGATTGCTGGATAAACTGAGGGAAATAGTTTCTGATTCCTCACTTGCAAATGACTAGTATTAGTCTGGGGCATGTAACACAAGCCATGCTGCACAGGATCAGGATAAACCTGGAGATGGGGAGGGTGTAGGTTGTTTTATCAGTACACAGATTTTCAACCATGTAACAGAACTTAGGCCACAACATAAGTTGCATGTAGTTAAAAATTCTATTTTCACTATGCCCAGGCTTGGTGAGTTTTCTAAAGCTTCATTTCCTCAAGTTATCTGATACCGTTAAATTTGCTTTCCCCCTACCTCTCATTCTTTATAACTTCTAATTCTTGTGTCTTAGAGAGATATGGAATAGTTTGAATATGCTGATTTGAAGCATATTAGCTCACTTATTACTCACCAGAAAAGTAGACAGAAATATCTTGTAAAAATGCATTTTCATTCTATGAAAGTATTGAAATTTTAAAGTTCTCACTTTTTCAGCAGTTGATATTGGCATTGCTGTTAACTTGCCTTTTCTGGAGTCGGTCTGAAAACCCAGGAGCCTGGTTACAATTAGCCAGAATTGTGGTGTGTTTGCCATGGGATTTTCTATCTCTATGACACAGAGAAATACTCTTCTCTCCTAAAAT
This sequence comes from Drymodes brunneopygia, assembly GCA_013400955.1. Taxonomy (NCBI): domain Eukaryota; kingdom Metazoa; phylum Chordata; class Aves; order Passeriformes; family Petroicidae; genus Drymodes; species Drymodes brunneopygia. The sequence goes on from VZTZ01018449.1 coordinate 265,867, forward strand.
CCATTTTGTTTTGAAGTAGCACATTCTGTTCTCACATGCTGATGTTTTTATTGTAATAATAGAGATAAGATTGGGCTGTGGATGACATTTTCCACAACCCAAATACCCAGGCAAAGCAGAGGTCTGGTTTGCAGTCCAAGCCTGCATCCTGTATTTCTGCCACAGTGGATTGTCTCATGTAAAAAACCAGCCTAGATGCTGGGTTTCATGCTAGCAGATCCATGAGGACTAGGCCTGGATTTTAGGAGAACTTGTTTGGCAAGAATTGGTTTAATTGGTTTAATCATCCCCCCTGTCGTTTCTAAGGCTTTGTTTGTGCTTAATTCCCTTAATCTGCATTGCTGTTGTGAGGACAACCATATCAAAATGGGAAGAATAAACAAGCAAAACATCTGAGCAGTGCAGACCAGGCATGTTCTGTGCTTGCAACGTTGACTCATAACTGTAATTCTTCACCTTCTTCCAAGTTCTGATCTCCTCTCAACTCTGGCCAAGTGATTCATAACCACCTGCACTACTGCAAAAGAGGCCTGAGCAGCATCACTCAGAGTTGTTCAGTGCATTACTCGTCATCTCCCTGGGATATTCGTCCCTGCCAGGGAGCCCACAGGCTGCCTTTGCTCTTGTCAGCCTGCACCAAAACAAACCAGAATAAATGTGCCTCTACTTGCTATTACTGCAATAAAATATTTCTGCTTTAATCAAAGATGCTGTCTGAGAACACAGGAGACAAGGGGAAGGAAAAGCAATATTTGCCCTTGAATCTGAGAGGGGCAAAAAGGAAAAGGGAACCCCCTTTAACTGGATGAAGTCTAAATCTTTTTTACAGTAGATTTCTTGTATGCACAGTAACAAGGGTTGTCTGATGAAGGGAATTATAGGGGTAAACAGGAATCAAGAAAGCAAGGTAGTTTACTGCATTGAGAACCCTGTCACAGAGAGGAACTGGAGGTAGAACCACCACAGAGCAGAGCCTGAGAAAAATACGTAGCACCATCCTCTGACATATTCACCAAAACGGGAAAAGTACTGGGCTATGTGTGCGAGTCTTGGGACCCATGACTTGGCAGTGTGTCATCTTCATTCAGAAATAATATTGCAATGTCATTTTGTTATATTTCACATTATGCATGACACTGTCCAAAGGGACAGAGCAGGCTTCTGTGTGAATCCAGAACCTGAAGACTTGCAATTTCTAGAATCCACAGTGAGAGCACGTGCGTGTTTAAGTCCTAATTCCAGAGAGAGAGTTGTGTGCACAAAGGCCCTTTGTGTTGGGGTTCCTCTTACTACTAGTTACATTGCCAGCACAATTACTTTAAAACTAGTTTTTACAAGTATTTCTTTCTAGATCTACTCTTTAAATAAATGGGAAGACAGGTAAGCAGGATTGTGTGATTGCCTCCAAAATCATCCTGGCCATAGCATGGGCAGTTTATTCAAGCCCCTTCTGTGCTTGAATGTAGGAATAGCAGCTGGAGGCACCTGTCTTTCAAGCTTTTAACTACCAGGAGCAATTTTTCTTCAGTCAGTGAAAGATCTGATGCATGTAGTTAGCCTCTTTCATAAAGCGCAGGCTCTGACCCGGCTGCTGGCACTCCATAGGAAGACCTTGACTGGATGTTCTGAGGGGTCTAAAAAGGAAATTGAGCACAGACCAGTAAATGTTAGGAGGGGGTAGGAGAAGGGAAAGTTGGAATATTGCTCTCTAAATCTGAGGTTCAATTGCACCAGGAACTGAGCATATGCAGCTCCATTTCCCCCATCTCAGAAGGTTCAGAGGGAACTGCAAAAAGGCTGGTGGAGGATAACATGGATTGTCTAAGATTTGGACCCTGTTCATAGAGTGACTGGGTAAACCTGGACTTTTCAGCCTGGGAAAGGACTGACTGAGAGTGCCGTGCAAGAAGTGGAGAAAACTCAGAGTGCTCTGGCGAGAGCACAGAGAAGCACAGTGTTTGTCACCCCATCCAAGAACAATGGGGCACCCCAATGATTTCAGCAGGAAATCAAGATCCAAGCTGGTAAATTGAATCACAGAGAAAAGGAAGAGCGGTGGGTAAGGAGGTGCAGCGGATCTGTGCAAGACCTTTTTGAAGATTACTGGGCGTGAGCCGCACGGGGAACTGGACGAAAGCTAGGAAGAGAGAAGAAACAGGACCGGGCTGAGGAAATCCCCTGTGCTGGAAATACAGCCTGGGAGACCCGGAGGAGTCATTGCGTGCGTGGTTTGCGTGATCCGTTCCCGCCCAGCTGTAAGAACGATTCTCTCCCACCGCTGCCAGCGGCATGGTGCGGGCCAGTCGCACACCAGCTGAGGCCACGGCTGGCAGCAGCAGCAGCACCGGGGACACCGGGGACACCTGCCCGCGGGTGGCTCCGCAGGCGGGGCCGCTCGGCGCTCCGCCTCCGCCGCGGCACCGCTGCTGCGGCGCGGGCGGGGCGGGGAGGGACCAGGAGCGGCGCTTCCCGGAGCTCCGCCCGCCCCCTGCACAGTCCGTGGGGAGCCGAGCCGAGCCGAGCTGTGTTGTCCTGTCCTGTGCTGTGTTGTGGATGATGAGTGCGTGAGAACCATAAAGCAGCGTCTGGGGCCGGGAGCGCCTGCGGCCACTTCCAGGTACAGCCCGTGAGTCTGCGGTGCGTCTTGTCCATCCTTCCATCCATCCATCTATCTCTATCTCTGTCTGTCTTCTTGCTAGCCTGGCAGGACGGTCTCATTCCTCCTGGTGTTTAATCTTCCTGGCTACCCAATTCTGTACGCACAGAGCTGCTCTTTTTTGGGGTATCAGCATATTGGGGAAGGGAGAGAGACTTCAACCCAGCAGAAGAAGCACTTGGCGGTGCGGTGATTGGGTACTTCTCCTTGTCCCCTTCCATGTAGTAAGATAGAACAGGGTCCTGAAACTGCGCGATGTGATTTTTTTTTTTCCCGTGGCTTCCTTGGAGAAGCTTTCTCTGCTTTTCTTCGCCCGTCAGTTCAACTGATGGCTGGTTTTGGATGGGAAGGATAAAAAAAGCACTGATCTCCCAGATTGTGTTGGTAGGGCTGAGTATGATGCGTGTGTGGGCGGGATGTGTGTGTCTTTTTCTGGGCATCTGCTGAGTGTAAGTGTGGTAAAACTTCAGGCTCCCGTGCTGTGTGAGGTGGCAGCAGTTCTGGGGTACGAGGAGAGTAAGGACTGTTAAATGACCCAAAATCAGTGTTAAATGACTCAAGACCAGTGTGTTGCTCGTCAGCTACATCTACTACGTTGTGCTCAGTCCAGAGTGTAAACTAAGGCAGCCCTAACAAGCAGTGCCTCGCAGTCTGCCTGTGTGTAAAGCTAAATATAGCGCTGAGGGATGAGGAACTCTTGCGGGGGAGTTCTCCTGGACAGAGCGGAGGAGGGCTGGCCCCTCTCAAAGGGCAAGAATGGCCAGAAAAATCAAAAGAGCCGGGAACAAAGAGATGCTCTGTACCTCGGGCAGCTATGTCTAAGCGAGGAATGTTGAGGGGGTGGCTTTCAGTGAGATTACCGCCTTGGTGGGCTGAGATGTTGTGCCATCTGTGGGAAACCGGGACTCGAGCAAGCAGGGCTGGGTCTCCAGGCTATCTCTTTATTTTGAGAGCTGAGAATAGCTTTTTGAGGTACGGCTTCCTCAGGCTTATCTTACGGCTTCCAAATGAGATGCCTTGGAGAGAAGCTGATAATCAGCTGAAAATCAATGCTAAATATACTCAAGACAAGTGGCTAACTGATGAGCTGTGCTGGAGAGAATTAATAGGTGAGACCAAGCTCTGATTTCGGATAAGCAGTGGGGATATCACTCCTTTGAACAGCAGGACTGAAACAGGCCACTGTAGGATTTGTTAAATCTCTATAAAGGAGGAAAGAAGTGACTGATTTAGCAGGGGTTAAGCTCACAGCTGTGCCACACACAGAGTAAAATGCTTTTTTTATGTGGTACACTGAATCTCTGTTAGTTTACATTCTTCGTGGTTTCTTTCTGCTGAGGTTTTGGGGGACAGCACGATGTGTTGTTGCCTGTGCTCCAGTTGTGTGAGTTACCTAAACAGTCCTTGGGGAGTGCAGAGCCACAGTTCCTGCTCTGCTCTGCGGGGTGAGCTGCTGTCACACGGTGTCAGAGGTGACACGCACAGTTCAACCCTGGAGCAGCACCAGTGAAGGAATATGAACTGGGAAAGCCAACAACACGGGGCTTTACTTTTGTAAGTGGGTAGTTAAAAAGGGAGTTTTTCTGGGGGTGAGGACAGGAAGGAGCCGTGTGTGCATCATATTGCTGGGCTGTGATTTACATCACTGTCAGGGTCTGGTGTTCTGACACGTACTAGGGCTGGCTGGGATAGGTTGCCTGCATTTCAGAGGAGGAGGCAGGATTTGTGATTGCACATACTTAAGCTTTTTTTTCCAAATGTTAGTAAACACACAGGTGTACTCTGCAAGCATTGACAAGTGCCCTTTGCTTGGCACGGGTATGAGGGACTGAGCCACATCATCTAATAAACACTTTGATAGAAAATGAGCTTGTAAACAAAACTTCCAGAGAGCGTTTTGCAGCCACAGCAAGATAATACAGAATTTACAAACAGGAGGCAAGAACTCCAGCTGAAAGCTATTGCTAATTTCTACTCTATTCTAGCTGCTGTGAGAAGTAGAATTAAAAAACTAAATCGCTACAGTGAGGAACCTGAATGGGTGGCATTTAATATGGCAGTATTTTTAAATGGAAAATGTGCAAGATCATGACAACAATCCAGCTCACTCTCCCTAGGTGGCTCCAGAATAGCACTGTATGACTCAGATCCATGCATTCTGACTATTTTGGGTTTGATTCATTAAAATGCATCTTCTCCCTAGAATAAAATGTTCCCCAGATCACCTGCCCCTCCCGTGGTGTCAGCTCCTCTGCTTGCTTCTTGTCACATCTGCAGATAGGGCCAGAAATACCAGGTAACACACCTGCAGAGAGGAGCCTGGGAGCTGAGAGTGTACATCAGCCAGCACAGTGAAATGTTTGGATTCATAAGGAGTAAGACAGAGGATAAATCAGCTTGAGTCAGATTGGGGAGTGGGGTATTCTCTGAGATAATTGCTCTCATTGATACAAGGCCAGGTGCTTTCCGCATGAATGTAGCGTGCTGAACTGACAGTACTTGTCCATCAGGACTGGAGTTGATCCTCCCTTAAACATCCTGCAGGGATTCAGACACTATTAGGCCACGTTTGTAATGATCTTTTCACAGCCCCGCTTGGTGTACATTTGCTCAATACCATCCCTACTGGGTGGTGACTTAATAGGTGTAATTGTTCCAGGGCAAGGAGCATTTGGCCATCGATTGCAAAGCCCAGGGGTCCACCCTCAGTCGGGCACGGGAACTGCTGCTGGGTCTCACAGGCTGACACAAACCAGCAGAGGCAACGTGTGAGGGGAGGAGATTTCTGCTATGGCCCTGCCTAGACTGGGGGAAAAGCTCTTTCCAGTCATTTTGGCTATAATGTGCTTCTCTTGGGTTTCCCAAGGAGTCAGGCGAGCTGATTGCAGACAACGGTTTTACAAGTCCTCTGTGCCTCAGAGCCAGCTCTGTTCTCAGAGCCACTGGCTGATACCCAGCCTAGATATTAATGGACGTGAGGCAAGTGTAACTGATGCAGATATGGAGCTGTTCTTCCCTTCTTAACTGACAAAGTGGAACCACCCATTCCAATCTTCAATCTAGACATTGGAAAGTGTATTTTTGTTGTTGTTGTGGTGGTGGGGTTTTAACTGAAGTATTTCTGTTGCAGAAGCTGTAAATATACTGTGTTCAACCTGCTGTATGTCCAAGTGTCAGTGAAAATTCTGTACTGTTCATGGAAACATAAGGACTCAGCAACTGGGGGAAAAAAGATCATATGAATTGTTTGCCTTAAAACCAGCATTTTTTCTGCACAATCTAAATGGCAAAGAGACATTTGGCAGTGAGGTTTTAGGAAGAAACAGTTAAATGAAATTTAGTACAGTTATTTAACACTCCTACAGCTTGCTGTTGTAAATTATAACTTGGCTGCCTATTATGATTACAAAAGGGAAAGGTGCTTTCTTTTGAAGTGTACTGTAGGTTGCAACAAAAGGCCAAGCATGGATGTCTACAAAGAGCAGCAGTTTTAGATTCAGAAGGTATCTTGCTTTGATGAAGCTGAAGAAGGAACCATGTCAGAAGAGCTTCATGCTTAAGGCTAGCATCATGCTCCTGGCAGTAATATATGATACACCTTCTGTACCTTCTGTACACCTTTTGAAAAAAGATCTTCGTGCTTAATGAAAGGAAATAACCCCATACTTATCCCTCTTTGTACTGTCAAGCAGAGGAATGCAGTAATGAGAAACTGAGTGACTTGACTAATGACACGTGAGGAGCTTGTAGCAGAGTCAGAAGCAGTTCCAAACTACAGCTAAGCACTGTAATAATGTCCTTTCTGCTGGCTGTGGATGGATATGTGAAGAGCTCTTGATGATAATTGGCTAATTATCACTCTGAAATGGTCCAGGCCCACTCTTAGCTACTGACCATGCAGATACAGAAGGTGGATCTTTCAGCTTTGATCACCTGGGGTGGGTCAGGATTACATCCCTTGTCACATCCCAGGGTTCACATCCCTGTCACATAGAATGGATCACGCTCCCCAGGTTAGTGCAAGTCTAAAACCACAATGATACTCTTCTGGTGATAGTGTGGAGGAAACTGCTTCCAATCTCCATGGACAACATCAAATTTCAGTTTCGTCAGTTTAAAGTACGCAGGAGGCACAAAGCATGCTACAGAAATGATGCAGAGTACAGAACTCTGTAGATACAGAGCTACAAGACTCATGTCAGAGTTCTGATTCACGGTGGGGGTAGCATGGCATGGATGCCATCACAGGCCCCATCTGCCCACACCACCCCACACCCCATTCCTGGACATCTCAGCCGCCGTGAATCAGCTGCTGAATCACTCATTTTACAGTGTGGTGTTTTGGAGTAAAACATCACTGCTGTTCACCTGCCTCCAAAGTCCTGACCTCAGAACTGCAGCAACCCATCAGCTGATTGAGGAGCAGCATCCCAGCTGCTGCCCAGCAGTGTGGGAGCTGGGGTGGTGAACTCATCCAGGCTGTGGAGCTCTGTGTCCTGCTGATGGATGGCAGCCCTGACAAAACAGACTGCAGCTGGCTGAGTAGAGAGGTGGGATTTTAGCCTTTTAAGGCTGTAATATTTAAGAACAAATAGAGCAAATGGCAAAACTACTCTGTGCTTCACTGGGTGCAATAAGTGGAATGCTTTGTGCTTCTAAAATCCCCACCCTGCTTCAGTAACATAAAGAAGTGGAAGGCTTTAGTAGCACTCTTGCTTTCAGTCCAGCTGTCTGCCCAGAAGTTTGGTAGAAAAGAGTACCTATATGTGTTGTCTGTTGTTTAAGATGGGAGATATTTCATTGAATCCTTTGGCTAGCCTGAGAGTCTTGTGCATCTTTTTCCATTTCATTCATCCTGTAAATGCCTCAAGTTTTGCAGGAGTCACTATGGAGCATGCAATGGACCGAGCCTTTCTAGAGTCTCTTGTGCCTTCTGACTTCTAATTACTGCTGTGCTAATCCATCATGTCACATATAATATATACTTATCCTGTTTATTAATATTTTAAACTTCTCTTCTGAAACTGGAATTATCAAAAAGTTGTACAAGGTTAAAAAAACCCAGTCTTATATGAGAAATTCAAATGCTAAAAGGATGAAGATAATTTCTTCATCCAGATGAATTACAAATGAACTTATCAAAAAGATTAATCAGTCAGTGATGAAGCATGCTTCATATCTTTTTAAATAATTGTGGCCTCTTAGGTTTTAACCTACAGATAGAAATCTCAGCAGCATTGTGGTCACAGTAAGAGACAAGATAAGAAATACGACGTTATAGGTGTGGTATCCTTTTAGTGTCTTGTGTTTGGAGGCTGTTGCTTTTGTGTGTCCAGCAACACAGACAAATTGTATGATGTGTTTTGTTTGGGAGGAGCACATGTCCTGTCCTCGCCCTGGACTGAGTAATTTTCCTGCAGCTGGGATGTTTGCTGTGATGCAGTCTGCCTGCATATGCTCGTCTGGCACTGCAGCAGTGCTGTCACAGCCACCCTCAGCATCATTAGACTCCCTCTGTCTTCCTCCCCCACTGAAGAAGAGGATGGGAAAGGATAGAAGGGGAACTGAATTGTGGGGCTTAAGCAGGGGACATGGATTTACAGCACATCAGCAACAAAGAGGAACTTGTTTGTTTCCTTCCCTTTTTCTAGGCTTGCAGATTTGGAGAAATTCAAGGCATTCTTAAACCCCCCCCACAATGTTCCTAATGTTCCCAAGTAAGCACACAAATGTATTCATACCCATCACACCTTTGCAGTTCTGTATCCAAGGACTTTAATTTCGAGTCATTCAGGAGTCACTTAATTACTGTGTCAAAGTTCTCATACTTGAGTGATCAGTCAGCAGTGCTGCATCTGACCTTCCCAAATCATCAGCTGGGTCTATTTATAGGCCCAAGAAAGATGCACATTCGGGAGGAAAATGCCTCTACTTGAAATTCAGTTCCTGTTTTATTCTTTGCTTACTAGGGTTTTTCATTTTCCTGTGCAGCTTATTGTTGCCTGGGTGATTTTTGGAAAACTTTACAAAGTTGTTCATCCTCTGCTGTTGTAGTGAAAACCAAAAAGTACTTAAAGGCTCAGTCGGGTTTCTTATGTCTGACTCAGGTGTTTCCTTGCCCTGCCAGCAACTGTGCAAGATGTATTTTCTACTGTTATGCCACTGTCCAGCATGGATAATTTTGGGCCTCTAGTTCCTCTGGGGTGGATTCCTTATTAGAGGTTCTTAATCTTCCTCTCGATTTCAGGCTGGAAAAAGCTGATATCGCTCCCCTTTTCATCTCCTATGTGAGTATGAAATAATATTCTGTACTCTGCCTCTTAAAAGATACAGTTAATAAGAAGTAATTCTAGGAAGGAACTATAACTCAGAGTTGGTGCTGAAGTCACACTCAGACAATTGTATGGCAAATTCTTCACAAAGAGTGGAAGCAAGAAGGCTTGGGCTGGGATGGTTCTGTGTTCTTAATTTCTGCAAGTATGACACATGAAACACCCATCTGCGAGTTTTTCAGGTTTCTTATCTTCTAAGTAGCTTGAGCTGTAAAATTTCCCTTTACCTTTCAGTGCAAAAAAACAAAAGCTTTGTGAGCAAAGCACACACAGCAGGACTGCAGAGCTGGGTGGAATGCGATGGGTGGCCTCTGTGTCTGGTATGCTTTTGTTTTGGGCAGCCTGGGTGGATGCCTCGAGCAGTGCAAAAGGATTCCAGCTGCTCCAGCCAGCGAGTCAGCTTTATCAAGGCTCAGATGCCTCGACACAAACACATGAAGTATGGGGAACAAAGAAGAAGAATTAGAGGCATGCACATGCCTGCATGGGCGTGATGTCACTGGCATCACAGAACCATGGTGGGCTGGCTCCTGTGGCTGGAGCATTGGCACGGAAGGTTGTTGGCTTTTCATGAAAGACAGGCTAGGGGGACAAGGAGGGGCTGTAGGCCTGGAGAAACGCGGGGAAATTGTACGGGAAGCTAGGGATGAGGTTAAGAAAGGTTGAGTCTGGCCAGAGATGTCAAAGACAACAGGAAGGGCTTCTAGAGATATATTGCTAATGAAAGAAAAGAGTAGGGATAATGAGGGCCCTCTCTGGAACTTGGCTCCTGCAGGAAGTCAGTCTTTTGTTTTGCCATACCTTAGTTTTATGACAGCGTCCTTAATAACAATGGTGGATGGTAATCACCTGCTAAATGTGGTTAAAGGTTTCTGATTGTATAGGGAACAGCTCTGAGGGGATGGAATTGCATTTCTGAAGTTTGCATCTTTTAAGGGGAGGTTGGTACTCATACCATTCATCTGCCTGAGGGACATGGGTACAGGTTTCTCTAACAGAGGAGCTGAAAACGTTTGGCAGTGGCTTTAAAGGCACCTTTCGTGGCTACCACTGAGCTTCTCAGTGGGTGTTTCTATAAAGGATACGATCTGTCCATAGTGTTTTGTTTGCTTTATGAATCTGATGTGCAGCCTGAGTTCTTTAGTATAAATGAAAACAAACCAATGCAACCTTCCACTGTTTATAGTAGAAAACAGATTGGGTTTTTTGCTGTTGCTGAACATAAAGGTTTGGACAAGCACTTGGCAGCCTTGGAATCTACGTGTGAATCCTTTAGTTTTGCCAAACTGAAACTTGGCTCCTGCAGGAGATGGTGGGGGTTTGAGCACATCGTCTTTTGCTCTGACTTCGTATTTACAGTGCTGTTACCGGGAAGGTTGAGATGAGATTTCTTTCTTGTCAGAGGCTACTCAGAGCCAGGATATGGACCTCAATGGCCAAGGTCTCATGTTCTTCATAATGATACTAAATGCAGAAAAAATGTTGCTCTTTCCACAGTGCAGTTATTGACTTCGCTTTGTCACGGGAGAGCATCACTGGTAAAGCCAGGAAATTATTTCATTGCTCTTTCCTTCAAGTCGGATCTTTAATGAAAAAGAAATGAAAACAAAAAAAAAACAAAATGAGAAAAGCCACTCTTTTCATTCTGGGAAAAAAAAAAGAAATAAAGAGAGAAGAGATAAATGGCTTTCCATGTGATTCATAGCCAAATGTTTCCAAAGCCCAGTTAAAAAGTTCCAGTTTTTGACTCCCAGGACATTTTTCACTGGAATAATATTTCTTGTCTTTTTTTCCAAATCCTGCTCATCAGATCTTGCACTGCTGTGCTTTATCAACAATATTTTTATGTCCCAAGATACCTCTGCTCTGTATGCTATGGATTTGTAGACCATTATCTGCTCTGTAACCAAATTTTAGTTCCACTCAAGTTATGCTGAAAGCAGGGTTTGGCTGAGGCTTTAGCTAAAGAAGCTTCTAATTAGAATTAAGCATGCTGCTTTGTGTCTCCACCTCCAAATAAAATACAGCAGAGGAGTCAAGGTCAAGATAATAAAGGAGTCGTGCTGGAAAAGCACATGTGTTGTATGAATCATCCCGTTGGCTATATTTATCTCTGTCACACTTTGATATCATCCCTTTCCATCGCATGGAGAATGTGTCGTGCTCACTTCCAAGTGAAATCCAGTTCTGACCATAGAGAACATCACCACGACTTGGTGTCTCACTGAAGCAGGGCTGAGCCCTCTTTGTCAAGCAGCTTCCAGGAATAGACAGCAAACAGACTTTTGAGAATTTTATGTTATGGTTACGAATCAGTACATCTATTAATGGCCTGATGAGTTTTTCTTTCCTGTTGATGAGGCGCTAGGAGACTGTGTCTCCAACCTGTCTGATTTGGATGGTGAGAGTTACATGAAATCAAAATTAATTGCTGGCTAGTCTGGCTAGATCCCCTGCAGATTCCAGTCTCACCTTGATTCAGGCTCTTTTGGTTAATATGAGATCTGGGTTGAAACAACTACAGTCCTCGGTTTTTCACAAGTGCTAATATTGATGTTAAGTTGTTTTACAGATGCAGACTAGCCTTTCTCACTTCCCTGTGGAGTATTACCTTGGAGCCACAATGCTACAAATGTTTGGTGGGTTGCAGTGTTTACACACTGTTCACTGTGCATTTTGACTGAATAAACTACGCTACAGTAGCTGAAAAAAGTTCTGAATTTTGGTGCAAACATCTTTCAGTGCCAGTGAGCTGAAGATTATTTTGGAGTTGGTTCAAGTCTGTGGTTTTACATACACGGTATGAAAACCTAGGAAATGCTGCAGAAGGTTCCTGTCAGCTCCTCAGTAAAGTTTTGTTCCTTAAACTGGGTTAGCCTTGCAAAGAACCTGAAAGACCAGGAGCCTTTATGCATCAGGGTGCTTTATTGGTGGAAAGCATGGCCGTGGTAGGGTTGCACCTCACCTGCCCAGTAATTTGAACTCTCATGTACAAGAACCCTGTTCAGTTCAGTCCTGCACGCCACACTCTTACACCATGGCACATGTCTTTACTTTATTCTTCTCCCAGTTCATTGGGCTGGATGAAACTGAATCTCTGGTTGAACAGCTGCACCGAGTGTCTAATGTCGTTTTTCAGACATGGAGACTTTTCAGTCTTTCCCATTTTGATGCAGATATCTGTTGGCACCTCTCAAGGTGGGATTAGCACGGGTCATGTAGGCCAGGAGGCTCTCTGCACAGTCCTTCCCTGCCTTTGTTTTTGGCTTTCTCTTTCTGTTTATTTGCTGAACCACTCAGGCTTGTGCTGGTTTGAACGTCTCCATTGTCTGGACACACTGCCAGCAGCAGCAGCAAATCTCTGTGGTGCTTCAGGTCCAAGCTAAGGAATCCGGCTAATAACTTAATAGCTTCTCATGTCCACCAAGCTCACTCTGAAAAGCGCTTTATTGTGGGTTGGGGAGCACACAGATGGCAGCACTCTATTTATCTCCAGGCTGTCACATCACTAGTTGTTCTCAAAACTGGGTGCCTTCACAAGCTGGTGTTTGCTGAGGTCTGTGGCTTTAAAGAGCCTTTTCCCGAATAGGATTTGATACAATGGAGAGAAAAGAAACAGCATCTGCACTTACAATGATGGCTCAGAGGCATTAATGCTTTTCTCATGCACACGCACATGCTCTGTCGACACATGAGCACAGCGATCTGTCGATATGGTCTTCTCAGTTTGATCTCCCTTGCCTTGAAGTCGTGGGGAAGATTGGAAGCAAAGTGCCATCCCCTTTTGCAGTTTATCTGTCTCTCCCTGAATGCCCATCAGCACCCACAGCCCTGTAACTGCTGCAGCACAGTTAAAACCAGCACATTTGTGGTTAAAACTGGGCACAAACTTTGCTTCCCATCGAGGCTATAAAACCTAGGTGCCTTAAACTGACAAGAACTGCTGCTCCCAGAAAGCAGGGAAGGGGGGAGAAGGAAGGAGTTTATAACTCAACACTCAAGCTATCAGAGAGATTTTATCTTTTGGCCTTTTCAGACACTGCATTACCGAAAGAGCTCTTGGGTGGTCACGGCCCCCTTGCTGCCCACCCACTGCTCTGAATGACTGAACAGCCTGCAGCACTGACTGATCTTTTCCTTGGAAAGACATTTTGATTCCACAGGCACTAAGATGCAGACTGATGAGTAATTGCTTTATTTTTCCTAAAGCTGGTAAGCACAGGGCTGGATTTTTTTACATTTTCACAGAATCTGGGGAGAAGGTTTAACAAAACTCTGAGTCTGGTCTCATCTTTTCTTTCATTGGTGAGCTTGGACAACAGTGGTAAGCAAGGCCCAGTTTTTCCAAATTTCTGTAGAGCCACTCAGGGAGTAGGTGGAGGCAGATGCACTGGAGCATCAGGCTTTAGCCTGGGTCACGCCTGTCACAGTGTTATTGGGAAAACCAAGCACCAATTTAGCAGGGTGGGGTTGGGAAGTGGGAGGTTTGGGATTGCAGTTACATGGCTGTGGTGTTGCATAAAGGAGACTGTCCTCTCACATAACCTCTCCAGGGCTTCACTTCAGTCTCTCTCCTTCTACACTGGCTGGGGGTGTGTCAGGCTGGGACAGCCTGAACACGCTTCCCCTTCAGAGTGCTGCTCTTAGGGAGCTGCTTTCAGGGTTTGCCCAAAGTGATCGTAATGCCACGTCCCCAAAAGCTTTAGCGAAAGTCTGAGTTCCCAAAGCCTGTCAGGATTCTTGTACCTCCTTCTAACTCTTAGCCTGGACATCTTATCTGTCCTTTAGTAAAGAAGCAGCAGGATATAAAAGAAGCACCTGGCGATTGTGACAGGCAGTGTTGAAAGCCTGTGTTAGCCCTTTGCTGAGAAATCTGCACAGGCTTGAAAATAGCATGCAAGTAACCCATTGTGTGACACTAGCTTTTCTTTCTAGTGCAGTATTATCTCTGGAAGATAGAAAGCCCTTACCTTGTACCTTCTGTGAATTATCCCTTATCTCTTTGGTGTGTCTCCTCAGGGAAAGATGCCACAAACACCTCCCTTTGCAGCGATGTTCGACAGCAGCAGCTACAACAGGAACCTGTATCAGACAAAAGAGGACAACTGTGGAGGGCTCTATTACCACGACAACAACCTCCTGTCAGGGTCTCTGGAAGCTCTGATCCAGCACTTAGTACCCACCGTGGATTACTATCCTGATGTAAGTTGCACTAACTGTATGGCCAGGCCTGACGCGTCTCCTAAAGGGGAACAAGCAAAAAAGCAGAATGTGGCACATCCATGGCTGAGGAAGGGGTTCAAGTGGCTGCCCAGCAATGATAAGACAACATGTGCTTTACCTGAGTGCAGCATGCAATAACTCACCTCACCTAGGAAGTCTAATGCTTTATTACTCCTATTGTAAGGTGAGCAACCCTGGTGATTCATTCATAAAGCATGCACCTAGACTGGCTTACTGCTTGATGGATTGTGTGCACCATTGTCCCTCAGAAATCTGCCAGGCAAGCTGAAGAGAAAGGCATGACCACCATTGGGACAGAATGAAAGCATTTATTGCAAAATCAAGCAGGTTTTAATGCTTATTTCCCACTGCTCATCTGAGGTCTACGTGTATCTTGCAATAAGCAACTGAAATGTTGGATTGGTACCACACTATTTGGGATCAGTAGAGGCTGGATGTGACAGCAGGACATTTGTCATCTGAGAATTTTTCACCTGTCTAGGCACATCCATGCAATGAGACATTTTCTATAATTCTGAGAAAAGAACATGAAAAGGAATGATATCAAAAGGTGTCATGGAAGAGCAGCTGGGGATAACTGGTGGATGATGAAACTGCAGCTCTACTTTTTGACACAGTCCTGCTGAAGACGTAACTCTGCTTATATTCAGCTTTTGTTATTGTCATAGATCTGTTTACATTTCCAAAACAGAATCTTTTTTAACTTGGGTCAGAATTAACTGCAGCACAAGACTGTACTAAAGCTAGTGCTTATCCATTAATGCTTAGTTTAAACTCAATTATGTAGCAATTTAGACACTGGTTGGTCGAACATGATGATTTATTCCAAGTTTCTAGAGCCAGAACATTGTAGAGCCTTTCTAGAGTGGGTGCCAGAGATACTTAACTACTTGCAAAGTGGAAAGTGGAATGGATATTCTGAATATTCATCTTGCAATGAGTTCTAATCATGATATGTGGAAAATCAAAGCAAAATAAGGAACCTCTTCTTGTAAGCTCAGAATGAGCTACTGATTTTTATTATGTAAAATTAAGCTATGTAGTTCCCTCCCCTTTCACCCAGGAGACAAAGGTTTACTGTAGAGCAAGAGAAGATGAGTTGAAATTTTATTCTGAATAATTTCAGGTAATGAGCTTGCAATGGGGCTGTGTGCAATAGGAGAGCTAAACCACCTCTGCCCTGCCTTGTTTTGGTTTATTCTTGCATAATTTGGCTCAAGTACAAACTTACAATACTGGTTCTGGAGCAATGATAAGTGTTAAATTAAATGCTTACCTCTGTAGTAATTGCTTTTGGCACAGCCACACATAGAGTTTTCTTCTGCAGACAGCAAAGCATGAGGAGCAGATTTTTCCGGAAGGCATTTCAAGAAAATATAAGAAGTGCTGGTAATTTATGCCTCTCTCTGTCTCCCTGTTGTTTGCAGAGGACGTACATCTTCACCTTCCTGCTCAGCTCCCGCCTCTTCGTGCACCCGTACGAGCTCATGGCCAAAGTCTGCCAGCTGTGCTTGGAGCAGCAGAGACTCACTGAGCCTGGCCTGGACAAGGTAAGATCCCACACCCTCAGGGACTTCCCAGGTCCCTGCCCAAACCAAAATGCTCCTGTTCAAGAGAGTCCTCAGTAGGATTGAACAGATTGAAAACCTGACACAGGCAACTAGAATTTGACCCTTTATTCACTGAGACTTGTGGGAAATTTCCACATTGCTCAGCCTGTCCTCCATGAGGGCTGCTTCTGCTGCACTGTTGGTTTTACCAAGAGAATCTCTGAACCAGGGCCCTGAACAGGCCAAAATCTGCCCTCTGAAAGTCCAAGGCAGAGGTTTTGATAACCCCTCTCCTTACTTCACTGAGAATCAAAAATCATTTTGTGGTCACTATGTCCAAGGCAGCCTCTGACCACCACATCTCCCACCAGCCCTTCTCTGTCTGTACACAGGTTTCTCTGTGTAGGGTGTAGTGCACGCATAGGTCTTGGCACAACTGAAATTTACCACTTTCTTTGTTGATGGTTAGTCATAAGTTGTGGAAACACTAATCAGTGCCTTGCACTGGGACACTCCTGATAATGAGGGGAATCATTTCCACCCTGGCATAGTTTCCAGGTCAGCTAAGCCAATGAGAGTCTCTTCATTGGCTTCCATGGCCACTGGCTCTGGCCTGTAATCCAATGCTGAATGAGGTTAAGATTGAAATTTACCTGACATTCATACCCTTATGCTGCACACTATCCTACAGAACTGAATTCTATTTCCTTTTAACTAGATATTTCCCACATTGCTCTTACATGTAACATTCCTCACTTTCCAAATAGAACTGGACCCAAAAAATTGCACCAAAAATCCTACAGTTGCTGACTGAGTGGACAGAGACTTTTCCTTATGATTTCCGAGATGAAAGAATGATGAGGAACTTAAAGGAGTTGGCACAAAGAATAGCCAGTGGGGATGAGGTAAGTTATCTGCACACAAAGTTGTTGGATAAAAAGGCATTCCTTTTACTGCTTTGATATTGCTGGTAATAACATGGTGTGGCTCTGGGGGCTTAGGAAAACTTGTTATGAAGGTGCTGGTAGGCAAAAAGTTCTGTCTGGTACCTAAGCCTAGGATGAAACCATATAGCATAAGCAGATCTTTTCCAAAGTATGGGCAAGGTTCTCTCCATCTCTAAGCCCATAAAAAATCCCCCATTGTGCAGACAGGCACAACTTGGTGGATGTTTGTACTTATCATTTTGGTGATACTGCTTGGAAGAAGCTAGCTAGGACAGTAGCTGGGAAATCCCTATCAATGTTGATCATTTCTTGAGTAAGGTATATTGGAATTGGGCCTTGGACCAGTAGGTCAATGGAAAAGTTATTGCAGGTCTGGGGAGAAACTTCCAAAAGAGGACTGGACCAGGAAGGATTGTCTTGAGCCTAAATTATCAACTCAGAGGAAGTCTGTCATATTCCTTCCTGTGGATGGAGCACACAAGGAAATCACCTGACCTTTTTCTAAATCCCACTTTTCAGATGGAAGTAAAGTTCCACATGGCTGTTATGAAATATTTTGATGCTTAACCGATGCTTGTCTTTTAAGTACTGAAATAAACTCAGCCAAAAGCCAGGGGTTATATTTACTTAGTGGAAGGCAATTAACAAGGTTTCAAAAATCAGATCCTGTGTAGCTGGCACAATACTATGATTGCAAAAGACACTGGAGTGGCATTTAGAACAGCTATAATCACAAATAGCAATTGCTAAATGGCACTGTGTTTCTAGTGTTCCTCAGGGACCGGTGTTCCTTATATAAGCTTTTGGGTAATGATAGGGATGAGGCAGCAAACAGCACATTAACAGGCATGGAGGTAAGCTGGACTGGGAGGAGCTGAGAGGCTTGGAAAAGAACAAACCTAAACTGAATTTGGAAGCTGAAATGCATTTTGATGTTGTGAAAGTGGGGAGGGACGAAAGAAGATGGGACAAGAGAGTGAGATGCGATATGAAATACAAATGAAAAAGAGACCCAATTTGATGTGCAAGCTGAAGGTTGCAAAATAGCTCCAGGGAGCTTTGGAAGAGGCAAGAGGTGTGCCCTGACTCCAGGGGTGCCAGCTTGCTTTGTTTCTCGATACTCTTCATAGCAAGGTAGGAAACTGAAGTTCAGTTCAAGGCAAAGTAGTTATGCTTCAGGGCTCACACCCACTTGAAAAATACTCACTGGCACAAAAAAAAAGGAATTGTTTAGCCTGGAGGAAGTTGAGTTGGTGGATGGAAGAGTGAGATGAGAAGAGGGAAGGGCTGTCTGCAGTGAAGTTTCTGGCAATGCAGACAGTTTAATGAGTGAAATCATCTATTGAAGGGAAAGGCAGATGTACAAAGCTGCTAGAAAATGTGCAAAGGGAGCAATCTTAATCTGCAGAGAACTATAAATCCTTTCTAGCTGTAGCTTTGAGGGTTTTTTGACTTTGAGGTTTCCTCTAGAAAGACAAAGTGAAAGCAGGAGCTGCCATAAATTGACTTGTTTTATTGTGAACTGCTTGGAACAGTAAATGGCAACTTCCTTGACCTTGCTTTTCTACAGATCACTTGGATTTTTGTGAGTCATTACCTTTAAGGATACAAAAGAAGCAGTTTCCTGCTCCTATTCACCACAGTTCTACTTATAGCTCCTTATTCCACTTCCTCAATTATTATACTCCAGCTCTTTTAAGAGCTGTCAGTAAGAGTCCAACCAAAACCTCTCACCACACTAACATATTGCTCCTTCAAAGCAACATATTGGGAAAAAGCTTTGGAGAAACAGACAAATTCATCAGAATAAAGGAAATATTTCTGCCTTGGACTGATCATACTGTAGTGTGCAGACAATAGATTTTGGATGATCCTTTTTGAAGCCACTGAGGTTTTGCTTTAATGGCTTTAGGATGGTATGCAGAATCTGGAAGAGTAACCACCTTGGTTACACAGATCTGTCTACTTAAGAGCTGAGTTCTGCTCCTACTTAAAAATTGTCTCTCCTGGTAACTTAAATCACTACATGAAGAGGCCTGCAAAGGTGAAAGAAGGGAGAGATGGTTTTATTATCTTCTCCTTTTCCTCAGATTCATTGCAAGTTTTAACTCTGACCTCAGTGAAACTGGTCTTGATTTACTGCAGAGAGAAGTAGGCCCTTTATTTACCACTGAATGACCCCATATTTGGTTTTTTTCTGTAGTCTTAAGCAGGAAAAGATGGAGTATTTTCATTTCTTGTATTTCCTCCAGTGGTGGTTGGTACTTTTCAGGAAGTAGATTGAACACACCTTTTCTGCTGTTCTTGGAGCTAACTGGTAAATATTGAACCTGTGAGACAGCCACTGTTTAAACCCCCAGTTGGATTCCTTTTGGTCTGATGAAACACTAATGTTACAAATTCACATAACAGAGCTTATCTGAAATTGACAACAAATACAGATATCAGCATCCATCTTTTGTGGTGTCATGCAGACTTTAATGCTGTCTTCTCACATTTTGGAAGTGTTTTCTGACGGTTTGATGTTAAAACAGATGTACAGGAAGAACGTGCAGCAGATCCTCCAGAACCTGATTCGGAAGCTGGCCGCGGTTACCCAGTACGAGGAAGTGCTGGCGAAAATCGATGCCACCACATCCACAGATCGCCTCACGCTCCTGAAGACCAAGCCCCAGTCCATCCAGAGGGACATAATCACAGTCTGCAATGATCCCTACGTGTTAGCTCAGCAGCTGACACACATAGAGCTTGTGAGTTGTTACAGTCCTGGGGATGACTTCATCCTTTCCCTCTTTTTGAAGTGCGGGTTAACAGGGGATGTGACTTGGCTGCTTCTGTGCTTTGTTTAGGAGAGACTCAATTATATTGGACCAGAAGAATTTATCCAGGCGTTTGTGCAAAAGGATCCTTTGAATAATGACAAGGTAATGGCAGCAGATCTGGAGCAGCTCTGAAATGCAGCACTTACCATCAGGTGCACCATGAGCTGGAAGTGAGGTCCAGCAATAAATGAGGACCAGTAGAAAACAAGCTTTAGTATTCCCATTAAACATTTTGTCAATGGCTTTTATCTTTCTGGAGGACAACTCCTGAAGCTCCAGAACTCAGCCAACAAATTGACTTAAATGAACACATTTCCTGTGTTTTCTCACTTAAGCTAAGGGAGTACTTAATCCTGTGAATGTTTTCCCCAGGCCATCTACATGGCCTACAGCTGGAAGAGGCTGAGCTTACCTTTGCCTTCTGCATTATTCATTTTCAATATCTGTTCCTCCTTTTTAGTAAACTGAACTCTTTGCAGCAAAGTGGCTCATAGGGGAATTCGCACGTAGAGCAGTCATAACAAAAAGGGCAGAGAGGGTTCTAGATCTAGGTGAAATGGAGAGCATACATGCAATGTTTTTAACCAGCCATGACAGAGTTGTCATCTCCTTTAGTGCTATTTTCAAAATTATGTGATTTTTTATGTTTTTCAAGATGATTTAACCTCTGTAAATAAACTGTGACGAAGTCAGTCCATTAAAACTTGAATTAACTTTAAAATGACAAACAGAATAGAATGACGCAGGTTTACAATTTGATGTTCAGTCAGATGGCCCCTGAAATTGATTTTGCAGATAGAGATCACTAAAAGTCCTGTCCACCCCTTTGTAGGCAACCTTGAGATGTGCTGTGGGAATGATTCCAAGATGATACAGAATAGCACTGCTCAGGAAAGGGAGAATCCCATCAAAATGGTACAGCTGATGTTCCAAAGTTAGGCTGCAGTATGTCAATTTGTCATCAAGAGCCAAACATAATGTGCCCATGGAATGGCCTGGCCTCTGTTTTCCTGCTGCAGTTGCAGAGAGCTTAATGTTTTATCTGCTCTATCAGGAGGACAGGAGTAAGGACTGAAATAGCATTCATATTCAAGGGAGGTTTTTCCAGATATTTAGCCCCAATTGTTTGCATAAGTCTGTCCTAGGTCCTTAAAGCATCCCGGTAGGACTTAAAGCACGCTGTGGATTCCACATGCCTGCTGGAGTGCTTTACTGGGCCAGCAGCTCAGAGGGAAGTTACACATGCTTGAATACTGTCACTGCTGCTTTCCCTCCAAGCTTTTTGTCACTTAGGGTAATTTGAGCCATTCCTGGTTACCTGGCAATATTTGGGAGCAGCAAGGCAGAAAGCCAAAAGGTCTCGCAGGGAAAAGACAAAAATTGTGCTAAAAGCTGAAATTTTTCTTCTGTCTGCAGAGCTGCTACGGAGATCGAAAGAAGACTCGGAATCTTGAAGCTTATGTGGAGTGGTTTAACAGGCTCAGTTACTTGGTTGCAACAGAAATCTGTATGGTGAGCAAGGACTTTTTGTGCTGAAGAGTTTTGTTTATTTATCTGTGAAGCCTTTTCAGGTTCGATGCCTTTTGGACTTTTCATTTGGTCAGTTCTGTAATTTTTCACATTTGGATGCAGTCAGAGCGTGTCTGAAGAGGACATAAGTTCAGTGTTTTCAGCATTATGCTGGTGCCTCAGCCTTGTTTGTGTGACAGTGGTGATTTATTCTGGGTTAGCCCTTCTTGGTACAGGAGTGAGTCTGGCCTGCTGTTCTCTCCTCTGAAAGCCCCCTGTGAACTGAGGCACATTCTTTCCTCTGGCTGACCCTCTACTCTGCTCTGCTGTTCTACATATCCTTCTTCTTGGCAGAGCCTCTTTGCCTGTTGTCCTTGCTCTCTGCCTGCCTGGGGTCTGGTTTATCTTTGCTGTCCTGAGTGCTTTCGACCACAGCAGTGTGGCTTCCTCTACATGTAAAGGATAGTGTGAAGCTGTGGTACATATGGAAGAGACTTTTAGCAGGGATGTTATTTCTTTTGGGAATGTGTCTGAGCACTGTTTCCCGCTGAGGATAACCCTACAAATGCATCTCTTGCAGCCTGTGAAGAAGAAGCACAGAGCAAGAGTGATAGAATATTTCATTGATGTGGCACGGGAATGTTTTAACATTGGCAACTTCAATTCCTTAATGGCAATTATTTGTAAGTATGTGTACTGAGATATTATTTTATCCCTGTTTGAAATCTGGATAAAGGAAGCACAGTGCTTCGCACAAAAGTCTACTGCTTAGCTTGGTCAGCAGCATGAAGTTGCTCCACTATTGTAGTGCTATGTGTGTAGTATAAAATTAGTATAAACCAAAGTTTTCATTTCTCTTCAGAGACCTAAATCTCCAGTTTTTTAAACCAACACCAGTGCTAAATTGGAATAGTAACTTCCCCTGTGATATGGAGAACTGATGTCTTCCATAATTTCTATCACATCCTAGTGGTTTAAAAATTCAACACCCTTTTATATCTGGTAGGAAAATACTGGGAATTTTTTTTTCATTTGAAATGTGAAAACTTCATAGTTATGTGTAGTTTTCAATGAAGCATGTAAGAGATGGTGTTCAGAACACTCATTTGAGCTTTTCTACTGTACATACATTTCTTATCAAATCCACATTAAATAATGTCATAGCATTTTTTTAGAGCTTTCATTCTATAAAAGATGTCAATTTTGTTTCCAAGGTTATTTTGGAATTTAAAGAAAACAATGGGTCTGATTTCTCAAGTAGCTCTGTTGAAAATATTTGTTTTTGTTAATAGATTCTTTGCTTCAGAAATATGTACTAGTCCTAGCTACCTGAAAGATTTTTTTCTTTTAAATACTTCAACAATCTCTTTCTCTTACATCAAGCTGGTATGAACATGAGTCCTGTGTCTCGATTAAAGAAAACCTGGGCAAAAGTGAAGACAGCCAAATTTGACATTCTTGAGGTGAGTTGGCTAATATTTGGACAGGGGACTGTTGATACCATTTTACTTTTAACTGGCTCTAAAATGTGAGTTAGGCTTCATTACGACATTTATTTTAGCATATTTGTGCTCTGAATGCGTATTCTAGAAGATATAATAAGAATTGTCCAGTTATCTTCTGCTCTTTGGATTTGGAAAAAGAAAACTGAAGTTTGTTTGTTTGAATTTTTTAATTCCCAAAGTCACCTCCTAAAAATAACCCAAAAAGAGTTGATTGACAGTTCCCTTCAAGTAGTAGAGACTTTGGTCAAAGATCATGCAGGTACACTGTACAAGTTTGTGATTTACCCAAGAGAATATGTCCTGGATCCCTTGCCGTGCTGAATGGACATTTTTTAAAATAAGGTTCACTTCTGATCAAATGAACAGATAGATGCTACAGTCCTCTAAAAAGCTGTATTTGTGGGGCTGTTCAGAAGACATTTTCCTATTTAAGAGTTGCTCAGTTTAAGAAGGATTGTGTGTATCTCATTATTTGCATCTTTTCATGCCTTGTAGCATCAGATGGACCCTTCCAGCAATTTTTACAATTACCGAACTGCTCTGCGTGGAGCCACTCAGAGGTCCCTGACAGCTCACAGCAACAGAGAGAAGGTGTGTTTGCAAATGACTTGGCAGTGGGCAAAAGGGAAAATGTGCTTGTTAAGTTGCATGGTAAACCTTGATCCTGGAAATCTGATTCTCAGCAACTCTACCCCTGGTGGGCTTATAAAAAAGCTGCCAGATCGGCTTGGTGCTGACTGAAAGTCCAAACATTAAATGATTGCTTTGATTATTTAAATAAAATAAGTACATTGCCTCAGCTTGGGTTTTTTTGACAGAGACCTATATCTCAACAAGTCCACAACAAAAATGGAAAGGCCAAGGACTGACCTGAGTTTGCTGGTAATTTGTTCTTATAACTGCTAAGCTTCCAGTAATTCATGGCTTAATATGGAAAAACTTAAAAACTTGCTCATAAAAGGTGTTCTAAAACTCAAATCTAGACAGAGCTGTGGAATTCCCTTCCTGTGTATAGTCTGTAGATGAAAAATCTCAGTGGTAGTTCTTGTGGAAAAGAATAAAATAACTTCCTAGCTGCTCTCCACTTGGAAGCAGTTGCTCATCAGCTCCTTATGATATTAGGACTTCATGCTGTGTTTAATAAATATGATCTTGGAGTTCATGGAATAAACTACCAAGCAGATGAAGCAAATCCACGTGCAGTCTGCTGCTACTCTGTACTGTTGTTATACATGGAATGTCCTTCTGAATCCTAAGGATCTGTTCACATATCATTCAAAGTACCAGAAGTGTAAATGTAAGAGGCTTACTTCTTTTCAGAGAAAAGTCAGTTTTAAGATTTCGGAGAAAGAACTCACAGATACTGAAATGTGGTGTGGTGGAGAGTTCCATGGAAATAATAAGTGGTATTTGTTTCATCCCCAGTTGTAACAGGGATGTGTAGCTGTGAAAACTTCCATTAGTTGAAAATTAAAATAGAACCATTTTAAGAAAGTAAAAATGTTCCGGCATTCCAAAGAAAATCCTTTGTTCAATTGGCAGGAAATGCTTCATTTCAAGCCAGTCAGTACCAAAGTTCCATGACTTGCATGAGCTCAGGGAACTGTAGTTTGAAAACCATTTGTGCTGCTTCCCCAAAATTCCCTGCTGTGCTTCAATGTGCATCTGCCCTTGTTTACCAAGCAAGTCCTGTCAAGAGGGAAAGCTACACTATGAGATACGCTGCAGGAATTACATGTAAGAAGTAGGTGCCTCTGACCATTTATCTCCTGGAAACTGCTAGGAAGAAGAAAAATACTAAAACAAGAGGGACATGACACAGAAATGGAGGATTTTGTGGAGAGACCTTTATTTTAAAATGTAGTGAATGCACAGTTTTTGTGTAGAGATGTAGAAACCTTAGTCCTTCACTGTTTTGCCAACCTTTTGTATCACCTGTCTTCCCTTCACTTTTCTCTGTAGACCAATTTATCTTTATTCAGGACCAGACTGATAATAATGCTGTTTCCTCCCTAGATCGTGATTCCTTTCTTCAGCCTCTTGATCAAAGATATTTACTTCCTCAATGAGGGTTGTGCCAATCGCCTTCCAAATGGTCACATAAATTTTGAGGTAAGTAGAGCACCGAGTGGGGTTTTGATACAGGGTCAGCCCCTTTAACAGAAAACTGAAGCAGGTCACAGTCCAACTTCCACTGGATTCTCAGAAAGCAAACATAGACTGGAATTTGAGTACATCTGTTACTTCTCAGAGGAGCTGGGAGGTAGTCAGGAAAAAAGCAGTTTTAATGAAGATGGAGTGTTTATAGAAAGTTTCAATATTCACAATTTTTTTGGTGGGGAAAAAAGAGTCAGAATTTCTTCCCAGTGCTCAAATTCATCTCAACATTTCAATTTTCAGGTTTATTATAGTTAATGACAAAATCATTCAAATTAGTATTTTAGGGCTTGTCTTTTAATTCCTCACATAAAAGGCAAGTTCCTGCTTTGTCAAGATATATAGGCAAAGTTTTCATGCATGTAAGTCCCAGATTGTCTCTGAAGAAATATGTGATAGAGCAGCAGTGAGGGAGTTTTGACTCTCTTGTCTTCCAGTAGTTCTTCTGCTCGGATTTCATGCTTGTTATCTGACAGGGTGAGTTACCCAATGATTTATTTCCTGGTGCCTTCAGTTTTCAGCAAGCCTGGGTCATTCACACAAAAGTGCAGTAAATTTCAATTGTAGTCATAGGCCTGAATTAGCCTAAACCTTCTAAAACTAGGCTATGCAATGACCTGGAATGTCCTTATGCTCAAGGAATCCATGTGCACTTGAGGCATGTTCAACTTTCATTGAAAGGGTTTACCAGTTTATGACATCAGCACACTACATGGGGAGTGTTTATTTTTGGCATCAATTTCCAGCAAGAAATTAGAGCATTTCATATTTACTAACTGACAGGAAACAGATTTTGAAATGTCAGTATAAAGCATCTGATGTGAAAATCACCATGTATTTCATTGCAAAACAAGAAGCATGAGCATCATCAAAGTTAAAATTTGGGCATTAGGAGTGTTGCCAGCTCCTTGAAAAAAAAGCTAAGTGCACTTCATGGTATACTATATTTGTATCCACAGCAGCAATTTTAACAAGGTGAAGGAGTGGGAAGTTGCCACAGCTTGAAACAGGAATACAAAAGTTAGAGGCTGAGTTGTTGAGTCAGATCATGTTCAATTCTATCTTAAAAACCAAGGACAATCAAAGCCTTGGTCTCCAAACCAAGATCTCTCCCTCTTTTTAAAAAAATGTTCAGGGTAAGCAATGCTGTTCAATATATAGCACATCTTCTGCTTCATATTCTGACAGAAATTTTGGGAATTGGCAAAACAAGTCAGTGAATTTATGACATGGAAGCAAGTGGAGTGTCCTTTTGAGAGGGATTGGAAGATTTTGCAGTACCTGCTCTCTGTCCCAGTCTTCAGTGATGATGGTAAGTAGCTCTGGACTTCTGCAGGGATGGTGTCACTTGCTACTGCTTAATCTCTTTCCGTGTTAAGTTGTGGCTTCCTCAGAGTGAGGAAAGGCTGTCCTGAGACATCTCTGTCTGGCAAGTGAAAAATGCTCCTCCCTTACAAATGACAGAGAAGATAAGATTTATCTTTTATGTGCATATAGTCTGCGAGAATCAACACTGGTTCAGAAACAGAATGAACTAAATTGATGTAGTCCCTCTAAATGTCACAAGAAATGTATTTATATGGACTCTCAGGACACTTTGCACTAAAGGGTGCTGCTTAAGGAAGAAAACAGGGACTTCGCTGACTGCTTACAAAGCACCATGTCCCTGGGCTCATTTTGTTTTCTCGAGTGCTTTCTTCTCCTCGTGCTTTTGAGTTTCCACTGCTTGGTTTTTCCCCCCCTTAGGGCAGTCTTTGTTCTCATGCACAGTTTGTCAGCATTGTCTGGGTGCGATTATAAGCAATGCTGTACTTCCTAATGGGATTCTGAAGCCCTCATCTGAGGGATGGATAATACACGCCTGCTTCATTTAACTCAGTCTGCTTTGCAGGGAGAGCAAATTTTCCGATGCCAGCAGGCCTAACATGATGTATTTGCTTCTGATTGCAGCACTTTACTTGGCTTCCTATGAAAGCGAAAGTCCCGAGAACCACATTGAAAAGGACAGATGGAAGACACTAAGGTTTGTGTCAGAGGTTACCCAGATCAATAAATAAATAGAATGGGATGCAGAGCAAGCATCGAGCAGTTAAAACCAAATGGCATGTTGCATGTTTCAACAGATGGGGCACAGCACGGTAGTAAATCCCCCCTCCAATCTGGGACTCTCAGAAAAAATAGAACAATCAGTCTTTATCTTAAACCCTCTTGGTCCTTCTTTCCCGTAGGAAATGGGAATTAGAATAAGTAATTTTGTATTTTAATTTCTTGTGTTACTCAGCGAAGGAAGAAAATACTTTCTAAACTCCAAGATATCCCCACTTCCTCACAGAGCACTCTGGAATCCGCACAGATGTTTTCACAGCATCCCTTTCTGCACCAGCCTTTCAGACAGGGCTGAGGTTTGCATAAAGATCACTCTGGGGCAAATGCATTAATGAAACCAGTTAACAATTTAGAGTTCAGGCTGGGGGAAAAATATTCAGCAAAATCATATTTTTGGCTTTTCTCTATTGCTGTTGGAATGCAGCCTCATCAACTCTTTGATTTTACTAATTGTGGACGGATACATGAACCATTATGGCAGAGGGATATAACAATGCCATTTGATTGATTCCACTCATTTTGAGAAGACAGAAAGAGAGTTACTCACATCAGGGCACAGACACTCCACGTTACACAGGGTGACAAGATGAAAATCTGCAGTAACACGAATCTCAGTTTCACAGCTTCCTTATCGTAGCCATTCTGTCTGAGAAGATTTGCATCATTCTAACGATTGTCTTTATCCATCTGCATTTCCCTCTGCCTTTCAGGTCAGCGCTTCTGGGCAGAGTCTAGAGCACACCATGTCTGCTGTTGCTGTGTTACGTGGATTGCCAAGGGGCATGGCTTGGTTTATTTTTCTGTGCACTGAGTGGCACTCAGAACGATGAAAGATGTGCAGTCAGTTGCGATATCGCGGCAGCAAAGATGAAAGAAGTTAATTCAAGAACAAACAGGCAGCTTCTCCCATCTGACAGATGAGATAAAATCACAGCCCACTCAGCTGGGATTCAGGCTGAAGTATTGACAGAGAATCCTTTGAAGATCTTAGATGCTGCCTATGAATCATTTCACACCTGGATGGACTGTTCTTTCCTTTTGCTGCAGCTTGCTGCTACAAGGACTCTGCAGAGCTGCTACAGGGACTCACAGGAGGCTACGGAGGGGAAATGTTCACCATTCCTTTCAGTGAAAACCCAAGTCTGCTTTGAAGAGCTCTCATTCCTGATAAGCTGAATATATCCCAGAAGTTTGGGATTGCTAAGAAGGGAAAGGACTGGACACAACAAATTGGCTGCTGAGGATAATTTCTCCCTACCACTGTTAATGGTGGCTGGGTTTTTTTCTTTTTCAAATGTGTTTTTGAGTTGGCTGCTGGCAGGCAAACTCATTATTATTCTAAGTTATTTAAAAAATATTAAGTAATAAAAATCAAGGCTGTGGTAGATAATATACCTGCTAAAAAAAGATAGTAGCTATGTAGCTCTATAACTTCTAAGGAGGCTTTTTCTTTTGTTCACTTCTTTACAGCTAACCACTATATGATACAGACACTCTTATTTTTACTGTGTGATTTTGTTACTTTTGATTTTCCATACTTGATCTTCTTCTTATATTAGCTTGAACAAGCTGACTTTTCTAGAGTAGTCTTTGAGAAACTGGCATACAAGCTGTGTTGAAATATGAGAGTATGTTTTTATTAAGTAATTTTTCTAACTGCTTTTTTTTTGGAAGGGTAACAGTGGAGAACGCAATCCACTTTGACTGAAATAGCAAGATGCCAAAAAGAAAAAAAGAGGCTCTTTCTGAACTCCAGCTATGAACAAAACAGTCTTCCTGTGTATTTGCTTTAGGGATTATGTCTATGACTGTGAAGTAGTTCACTGTGTTACACACCTAATAAGTTTTTAGTAGCTCTGAATACTTAGTCACTCTATCCTAGGAGGAACCTGACTGAAAAAAAATACAAAACTAAGCTGTAGCTGTAGATCACCCTGGATGCAAAAATCAATAAGCAAAGTACATACTTGGACAAAAAAAACCCTATTTGCAATTATTCTGCTACTGTTATTAAAAAAAAGAAAAAAGTAAGAATAAATATATTTATTTGTTGCACTGCATCTCTTGAGTTTTCGGGTAAGGTGTTTTTTATGTTCTGTCCATACCTTTTCAGGCACATATTTTAATTTGAAATCTGTAGTAACTGAGGCAGCCTTTGTTAATGGGGATACTCTCCTTAACTACATCCTGTTTACTGGTACAAAGTGCTGTAAGTCACTGAGTTACATATTCCACAAGGAACAGCACCAGGGCCTCGAGCCCTGGCAGAGAAGTTTCCTCTCCTGCTTTCCCATTCCCTGAGTTGGGGTGAAGGAGAAAGAAGAGGCCAACTCTTGGCAAGGAGAAAACTGCTTCTGCTGTGCACAGACTTGCCTCCCAGCCTTCATCAGGTGAGGTCTTTCCCATCCTCCCCTCTCTACATCCTTCCCCAGTTGTTGAGGCTTGTGCCTGGTGCTTGAAAGGGGAATGCAAATCCGTAACCTCTGGCAAGCCAGAGCTGCTCCTTCAGCCATTATTTAGCTCAGTGTTTGATGTTAGAGCCTTGCCATGCACTGTGCCCCCTGCTCCATCATTTGGTGCAGCCAAATCGTGCTGGGCTTTAATTCTGAACATCCCAAGCTACTGTCAGGCTGTTGAACCAGTGGTGTGGAAAGAGCCATTCACACCTGTCCATAGCAAATGGGAGAGAAAAGGACTGATTCTAACACGGTTGAGCAGCTCCCAAAGGAAACATCACAGACTTTCAGAAATGAGGAGTTACAAGAACTCATTAACTCTGCAAGTTGAGTGTTCAGGCAGGACTGAAAATCCCAGCTCAGTGCTGACAGATGCTCAGTGCTTAATGGGAGCAGAGGCAACACCAATGTCTCCTGTATAAATGGCTCAAACGTTATTTATTTCTTTGTGGTGCGCTTTCTTCTTGTGGTGCAGAGACAAAAACTCTGCCTCTTAGGGACCCATGTGAACCAACCTGTTCAAAACAGTCCATAGATGTCTGGCTAAGCCCACAAAAACAGTACCTGTCC
The DNA here is from genome assembly GCA_013400955.1 of Drymodes brunneopygia. Classification (NCBI taxonomy): domain Eukaryota; kingdom Metazoa; phylum Chordata; class Aves; order Passeriformes; family Petroicidae; genus Drymodes; species Drymodes brunneopygia. Next base: position 295,721 of record VZTZ01018449.1, read on the forward strand.
TTACCATCCAGCTGTTTCCCAATTCTATTTGGAAAATATCTTCTTCACCATGAAAAGAACAGTCAGATGAATGCAAAAATGTGCAAGAGCCTATTTACAACTGCCATGTCTAAAAGGACAAGTAGGAACCTTTACATCCACATGGGTATTTTGCATTTGTGTTGGTTTTTTGTCAGCCTTCCCAGGCAGACTGTTCTTGACAGAGCTGAAACTGGTACCTGATCTAGCACTAAAATAGACAAATAGGCTAGCAGGCAAAATGTTAGCCTAAACAGACTTCTGTTATTCTAGGATTATTCCCTGTCATTTTGGGAGTCTTTCCTTACTCGTTGTGTGTAGTATACTCCCTTGTAGGCTTCCTGCAGTATTTTGCTGGAAAAGAAGAATAATCCTTTCTGCCTTTTCTCTCAGCTCCTCTGTCTAATCTTGGTAGCAGGTTTTCCTGCTTTAAAGGGAAGGCATGTGCTGAGCTGAGACTTCACACTCAAAGAACTGATCAAGTTCAGTGAGCTTAGAAGTGAGGGTGTGTTGCCAGCAAGGCATCCATCATTTGATACCCACTGACACTTCATCATTACACTGTGCTGCAGAAAGCTCTTGTGGAATATGATTTTTTTCTTCCTCCTTCATTAGAAAGTTTTAGTTACAGTGTGACCCAAAAGGAGATCTCACTGTAAGCCAAGTAAATACAGTGTCCTCCTTTCATGAAGATTGCTTTTCAGGAAGAAAAATGTAAAAAAAAGTGTGAATAAAGCAGCTGTTTTTCATCAATTATTTATATAGCCAAAGAAGTCTGAGTGCCAGCGATTGTGTGGGGCTGGATTATCTCCTTTCTTTCAGTGCTTTTCTCTCCTGTCTTGTGGAGTCCAGAGGTTGGAAGGGGAAGTGGTTCTTAGGTGGACTTCCAGCTCTAGGGGAAAGCAGCATCTGGAGCCAGCATATTTCAGGGAACAATAAACCCAGCAAAATGTCTGCTGCTGTTCCAGCAGGATCTTCTGCAGGCCCCCAAGTCTGGCCTAGGGGTCAAAAGATTAAATAGCTTTCCTGACATTAACCAGTCATTGTCAGACAACTCAGTAGCATTTATATATGGAATGCCTCACTGCTTTTTAAATTGGGAGAAAAGGAGGAAGTCAGAAATAATTAGGGCTGGGAGAAAGTTATTTCAGGAGTTAGACTTTCCCTTGTCCTTTTCTTCTCCAGACTATTCAGAGAGTTGGATTCTGCTTTTCCATTTAAAAAGTTAGAAGAGGATCTATGAAGTAATAGAGAATCTGGGAAGAAATGAATTGACACCCCTTTCCTGAGGCATATCACATAATTGTGGCCACAGTATTGGATAGAAGCAAGTGCCAGCAATAAAAGTTTAAGTTACAGTTGTTTGTTTGACATGCATACACTGAATTTCAGGTTTGCTGCCTAAGAAGCTCCACTCAGAAATACCACAGTGACTCTCTTGTAAAGGGAGTCAGAGGTGTGCTGTATCTGCTACCAGGCTTAAGAGAAGGTAACATCCAATGCCAACAAGAGTAACCTAGAAGGATGACAGCAGAAATTTATGTAAAATTTGAGCAATTAGTAAGAAAATTTTAGAAAAATAGCATGTGAAACATGAGGTAAAACAAGTATTGGGCTACATACAACATGTTTCTTCCTACTGCTGTTGCTAAGGTAACAATCTATTCTGATGCTAACTGTGGAGAATATTTTTCCTTAATTTCTGTTTGAGCCAACATACAACTCTTTTAGTACTTCTTTCTGTTTGGCAGTTCAGGATCAGGCCTAGAGGAAGTAGCATGTGATGCTCCGTGATCCCTGTGTGACTCAGTTTAATAACCAGCAGAATTAGTATTCAGAGGGTATTTGCCTCCCATAAAAAAGTGCTTACAGCATTACATAACCTCAAACAACCTCACAGAGAACTGGTCTCATTTGAAGATCCAATCCAAATTTGGAGGGCTGAGCATTAAGGAGACCTGATCTGTGAATCTCTGTTTCAACAGGTTTAGTGAGAACTTAAAACTGCAATATGTGTTGAGACGTTTTTCACAAAAGTTTAATGAAATTTGTATAGACAAATACATGGACTTTAATCAATTCCCACTTCACTCCTAAAGGTGGTGAATGACTGTTTCTTAAGTTACTGATAGCACGTCAACAAAAGTTGTGCTGTGTCCTAAAAATCTGTATTATGAAAGCAACTGTCTGGGATGAATCTGAATTTGATTTTGTATGAGGAAAGGAAAATTCTACGTGTTAAAAAACTAACACTGTGATGCACTGTTCTCATACACTTACCTTTTTCTTGAAACTTAATCTAATAATGACATACTCTGTGAATAGTGCTCCAGAATATATTTTCATTAAACCACCTAAATACTGGTTTTCCAGCTGATACTCTTCACAAGACATTGTGTAACTATGGCTTCCCGAGGCAGTTAGCAAAAAGGAAAGAGTATTTAAACGCTGCTTTTCTTCTCAAAGAAGAAAACTCTTTCCTTTTGGTTAACTGCCTTGGGAAGTCTTAGTTACACAATGTCTTGTTAAGAGTATCAGTTGGAAAATCAGTATTTAGCTGGTTTTCAGTATAAAAAGAAGGGAAGAGTTGCACTTCAGTTATCTCTGGCATGACTGAGAGAGTGCTTTCAGTCAAGTGTTATGTGGTTGCTTTGTTTAAATCCCTTATTTGTAGTCTGCTACTTTTGAATTCAGTTTTAAATATTGCAGGGGTCCTCTTCCTAGTGGGAGGAGAGGAGAGTGAGTGTTCATCCCTCCCACCCAAGGAGAGGACACTGACATTGCAGGTGCAGCTGGCTATTTCCTGGTGCCTCTTCCTTTAGTGCCCCTCTCCCTGTAAGCCCATTTCAGTCCAAGGGCTTTCCCGGTTCTAGCTTTTGATTTCAGGACGTGTTTGGGAAGCTTCAGTCTGGCGCAGGGTGCCCTCTTGTGATACAAATGAAACAAATCCAGAGATGCGGGTGGGATGGGATGAGGAAATAAGAGTAAAGGTTCACAAGAAGAAATATGCTTTGATTATGACCATACCCAACAGCCAACAACTGCTTTAACTCCATACTCTTCAACTCCTGCTGACCTGTGGTGTGAAGCCAATGAGAATTAAGCAACATACTGAATTTTACTGGGGCATATTTCTCACACAACCTCATTTCTCTCAGCTTTTTCCTTGGAATAGGTACCTTGTAATTGGAATAAAGCTAGAAGCAAGCACCAGTTCAGGTAGGGCACTGCATCCTGTTTTGAACTACCTGGAAAGCTGGCTTTTTTGGAGTAAAGGAAATGAGATTCAGCACAAATATTAGCTTGCTTAATGGCTTGCTGGAAAATGTTCAGATATTTTGAGATGGGGACAAAATAAAATGCTGAATGAAAAAAGAAAAGCATCAAGAGCATGATCAGAGTTTTCTCCCTGTAATTTCACATCCTACTGAGTCAAAACTGCACTCACTGAAATGTTTCTCTTGGAATTGGCCATGTATGGTATATGATTCAACAAAAAATTTCTCGTATCATTCCTTTTTTCCCTCTAATTGCAGAAGGAGAGGTGCAAACCCCAAAAAGAACTCCAGATTTTTGTAAAGAAGAAAGCAACAAGCCTACCATCACCTACATATTTAATTTTTGGAAACAAATACTCAAGTACTTGGGGAAATGAATACAATGAGCATATTAAAATGGTTTTGGATGAATTTATTCTCCCTCTCTCCCCTTTCTCCCAGCCTTGCCATTGGTCAAATGCAAAAACATTGGTTCTAAGTGCTGTCTCTTACCATGTTGATTTCCATCACATTCTTGCTGCTTTTCTCAGTCCATTCATTTGATTTGATATCACATTGCTTCCACAACCTCCTGTAAGCAGGTGAGTCGTGTAGTTTAAAATTTGGAATTTGCTTGGTTATAGAACAAATTATACAATGTAGGTAAGCTCATGGCAACAGCCTGGCTGCTGCTTTTCCTGCCACAAACATCTGAGAGCAAAATGGCATTAAAATAGTTGTCTGAAATTGAGGAAATTGCTTGTCTTGGAAACACATTAAGTTTTCAAGGAACACTGAACAGAGGTAGAGACAGAGCTAGGGAATATCTGCTCATTCTTGAGATCAGTTTCAAGTTACATTTGGCTTGGGCTCTTTGGGCAAAAGGACTTTTATACTGAGAGATTTACCTGGTGTCACACCTACAAGCCAGGGTGTTGCATGTGTAGTTTAAGACACTGGAAAGAACAAGGCACCTCCAGCACTTCGTTCATCTCCTCTCAGGTGAAATGATCTCACTCATTGCTGCACTTCCTGGAAAAGGTAAAATTAGAGTTGATCCCACCTTTAGCAGATGGAGGATGGAGTAGTCCTTGACACTACTTATTCCTTTCAATTTATAGAATATTCTCTATACGTGTCCTACCTGCACATTATCTCAGTGGGAGTGCTTGAATGCCCTTCCAGATGTGTCAAACACTGAAGGATCTGTGTCTTGCATAAGCAATTCTTCACCCTGTACTAAAACAAAGTGATGTGTAGCTCCTTTCCCTTCTTGTACTGCTGAGCCAAAGCATATTCAAAATGTATCCAAGAAGAAAAGAGGCCAGAGACTGCAGGCAGATGGAAGTGGTCCAGGAAGGACCACACACATTGTCTGGAAATGCTCCTGCTGCCAGCTGCTCCTGGCTGTCTCAGGGAGGAGTGAGGTGCAGTTGTCCGAGCTGGCAGGACTGGCTGAAGCCACTCTTTGCACTGTGGAGCATCTGTGTACCAGATACTGCTTGGGAGGTGCCACTTGCACTGCTGGAAGAGCCTCCTCAGGGGCTCTGAGCACACTTGCATTTGCAGAAGTGACTGGCAATCTGTTGGGCACAGTCTGTCCTTTCTCCTAAACTCTCAGGTGCAGTAGGTTCCTGAGGCTTGATGAGGGGAGAAACTTCTCCCCACTTCTTTGCCTGTGAGATAATAGCTGCTTGGACTCGGAGACACCAAACATTGTGTGAGAGTCACTGCACCGCGAATAGTAAGTTTTACAGGGAAGAGGGAAGGTCAGTGAATGTTCTCTATCTTGGCACCTCTCTCAGTCTGAACTGCAGCTGCAAAGGCTTCTCTTCAGCTATGGACCCTGCCACCTTGAGAGAATGCTATTAATGTAGTTGAGAAGGAAAGTGTGAAGCAGCAGTGTGTTTGGTCTAGTTTAGAGAGTGCATGGGGACTATGAAGGCCAGCGCTGCCTTTTTGTTCAAAGGCTTTTTCTTTGCGAGCAGCTGCTGGACGTTTGGAAGGAGGTTGGGATCTACACGAGTGAGAGGGCAGCTTTGACACAGTAGCCTTGAAGGAAAGCACATCTGTCGAGGGAGTTTGATGC
>VZTZ01018449.1:301638-336638 GCA_013400955.1 Drymodes brunneopygia
GTGCAGACCCTTCTTTGCACCGCACTCAAACGACAACACGACCTCCTTTGCCCTAACATAGCCCTAACAAAGCTTTCCACTCCAGCAGAATCTGGCCACTCGCTTGAAAACATCTGGCAACAACAGAGCTCGCACAAGTGCCAGCTAAGAATGCTCTTGCTGCCTGCAGCTTCAACTGCACCCATCAAATGAGCAGCACACACCCTGCTCCTGCCACTTTCCTTCTCACCTCTAGCTACCGTCCTAAGCCTTCACTCTCACAGAGTCAGGATCCAAACGGAGCTGCACCCGGGACTGCTGACACATTAAAGCTCCCAGGACAAAATGCTCAGCCTGGCATCTGCCTTCCCACTGGGAGTTCAGCAGCTCAAACCCAGAGAAGTGCCTATTGGCAGAAGCCTCTTCATTCATTGAGGCCACCCAGTGTGTGCATCTAAACTTGCTTTCCTTACCAAAGAGCAGTATCCAAAGAAATGGCATGGCCTCCTCCAAAACACAAAGCATCCAGGGACTGATCCACATCCAGTATTGAATGGTCAACATTCTCCTGCCTAGAAGCTACCTAGAAGGTGTCAGGACAGAAGAATCTTGCCAGACTCTTCCTCCCCATGATCTGCTCCAGCAACACCAGCACTATGTCCTCTGTTTTCCAAAGAAAGGCACTGCCAGTCCCTGGTGCTGGCCAGCATGGGGTGATTGTTTGGATTCCTGACACTGTCCAAGAGAGACAAGTGGTGGATCAGTGTGGTCCACGAAGAGTCCTCAGGGAGAGACCACTGTAAATCTCACTGGTGTGTACAATAACATCTTTATGGAGTACACCTGAGAGGGCATCCACGGAGCTTAGCACAGGTGAAGCTGGGAAAGGGGTCCCAGCAAAAGGGAGAATGATCCCAAAATAGCTCTGAACAGAGTGCCTGGAGAGAACGTTGAGGTAGTTTGCACATTCTCCCAGAGGTAATTAAGGACAATCCATGCCTGGGGGTGCAATAAGGGAAGTTGAGAAAGGGTCTCAAGGATCCATACCTGGGCTGGGCAGTAAGTGGAGTCTCAAGAAAGGGTCTTCACAATCCATGCCCCAAGGTGGGGGCAACAAGGGGAGTCAAGAAGGGGTCTCAGCAACAGGGGATGGGTGGTGTTGGTGTGTTGGGAAAGGATGGGTTGAAGGGGAGAGTGCACGAATGGGGTTGAGGCAATGTTACAAATGTTGAGGGGAGTTTAAACACCATTTTACTTTTGAGGTGTTCTTCATCTGTGGTGTGGTAAGACAGCAAGTGGGAGCTGTTCTAGACTCAGGACATAGAAGGCCAGCATAAAGGGCTGTACATGTACTGTACATGTTCACAGTCCTTACCTGAGCTGGCTTTGGGATGATGCTCAATGTCTTGTGAAGATGGGCAGTTCTGAGATGAAGAAATTCTGGAGTTTGGTGCTTGCTCTCAGTGCAATGAGAAAAGCAGAAGAGACAGCAAAGGTGGCAGAATTATCTGTGCCAGGAGCTCTGAGGCTGTTCTCTTCCTTCCAGGATCTTTCACTGCTCCAGTGTATTATTCATCCTTTGTCAAACTGAGTGAGAGTGGTGGAACTGAGGGTTCAGGGCAATTAAAGTGCCAGATGTGCTTTTGCTGTGCTTTCCTTTTGAGGTGTTACAGCATTCTTGGTGGGAGGAGGTTATGCCCAAGTGGAAGGCTGGTGATTGAACTGACACTGAATAAGGCAGTGTTCAATGGCTTATTTATTATTTGGGGAGAAGATGGCAAATAAATATCCGTTCTTTCGTGTAATCAAAAGACTGGTTTCTGTTTGGAAATGAAGAAGCAATGCCATTTCCCTCATACAGCCCCTCTTTTGTGTGCCATAATCTTTGTTACTATATCTGCATAAAGAGGCTGCTCAAGACATCCTAGCAACATTCAGCCTGTCAATCAGTTTTAAAGAGAGGCAGTAAAATGTGGTGAACTTTGCCCAGTGATCATTTTAGTGGGATAAGAATCTATTTTTCCCACAAGGCTGAGGAGGAGGATTTTTCTTGGCAAATGGTGACAGAAAGAAAAACAGGATCTCATTTGTTATCTGCTACCTTCTGAACAATCACTGTTGTTATCCCAGCCTCAAGCCAGGACTGCAGCACCACCTCTCACCGAGAGCGTTGTCCCAAAAATGGTTCTCTCACCCACTGTGCAAGAGGCCAATTCACACACAGACTTGAGGTATTTATTTACAGTTCTGTGCTGACAGGAGTGCTGCATGACAAATCCACAAAGCCAGCATGACAACACCAAAACCTTTCACCATTTATATGTTTAGCAAACAAAACACGCTTTCTTTTCTTGTTTTCCTTGACAGCAGTGGAATTTAGATAATTGATGCGCTTTGGGTTTCAGTGTTTTTCTGATTGTTTGGTTTTTAATTGTGGTACTAGATGAGCCAAAACCACAAAAACAACCCCATAGCCAAAATAAAAAAAAACTTTTATTTGAGCTGGAAGGGAAGAAGGGCTCAACCCACAAAAAACCCCACTCTTTCTGGAAGTACAGTGGCCAAGAGAGACCCTGTTGTGTTTCAGGTTGAAGTCCGTCTTCTAGATTACTGATTCTACAGGCTAGTCGCAAAAAAGTAAAAGTCTTTAAATAAAGAAATATTTCCCAAGGCATGAAAGAAGAAGTAGCACTGTTATTTTCCAATTCCTGTTTGATTTCTATCTAATAAAAATAAAAATAAAAAAAAAACCACCGACAAAGCAAGATTTAACAGCATCAATTTTCTTCTGCTACAAAACATGAAAGCAGCAGAAAGGTACAATCTCAATCCCCATCTTTTCAAGCTGCTGCTCCTCAATACTTCATGGCAATAAATGTCTCATCTATTTCTCACTAAGGCAGCAGTACAAACGGAAAGGATTAACAACAGGCCACCCCTGTTGTGCTTCACAGGTTTGCTGCTGCCCCTGCGGTTTGCAGATAGGACAATGGGTATTATAGAACACAGGGCTTCTGTGATATGATTGCACAGCTTTTTCTGTCACAATAAAACCAAAATAAGTTGCAAGCTTTCCAAATTTTCAAGACTAACTTGTCTCAAATGAAGTTCTAATCTATCTTGACCAAAGCATCCCTAATTTAACCCAAACATGTTGTTACCCTGACACGAGTTCTGAAGGGAAAAGAAGGCTCTGTAATGTATCTAAGGAACTTTTAGAAGAGATGTGACAGCTGGACCTGCCCACTCAGGTATGAGGCCCTCAAGACAGTGCCCTGCAGCTGACCTCAGTCCTTTCAGGTCTGGAATGCTGATCTCCAAAGGCTCCGGGGAGGTGAACTCCTGGCTGTACTCGTTACCTTTATCACTTTACCAGCAAAGAGCAAGACCCCACACAGCCCTGGGGTACCATAAACAGGGAGCAGTCTCTGGATTCCTGACTGCATTTGTTACGAATTTGGCAACAGGAAAAGAGGGTGCTGACAAACTGCCTCAGGGGATCTGAGTGAGCTGCTGCAACCCAGAGCAGCTCGCCTGCAGAATGTGAGGAGTTGCTGGGACGAGTTTTCTCATCACATGCTTCACTGAGCACTGTAACATTTCAGGTTTGAGGTGCTGAGTAGTGAAATGTATGTGACCAGCATTTATTCATAATTTTTTTCTTTTGGGGGCAGGTCCTGTTAGAATTTATGTGAGCTGCTTCATCCAAGACATGGACAGCAGTTGTGGAACACTGAGACCTGTTGAAACCAAAGGAAGGTTTATAAGTAGTCAGTCCCAAAAGGAGAGGGTAATTGTAGAGAAAAAAAAAAAGTGGACAGCCAGTGTCCTAGAGGCTACAGCTTGGCATTAGACCAAATCTTCTTGACAGCATCCACAGGAGAGGTGTGCATGCAGCTCTTTGCCTGCTGTAAAATCCATTCATGCCTGGTTTGGTAAACAATCCATTCATGCTGTTTGGGTAAACAGATGTTTCGGATCGACATGAAGATATTTGCTAGGAGAGAGCAGCCCTTGTGAAACCTGTACCCTACCAAGAGTCAATGTTAAACGTAGGCAATGCTCCACTCTGGGGTGAGCCTGAGTGAGAATATATGCTAAGACACGGGCAAGCTCCTTGCAGGACTGTGCAGTGGTGCTTGAGGGCTGCAGGATCTCTGCAGCTGTGCGCCCAACAGCCACGCCAAGACCCATCCATAGGGCTGCGGAAAGCAAACAGGACAAACACTTGTGACACGGCCCGAGCTGAGCTGGACCCTGCATTTACCTCTCTGCCAGGTGCGGTGCGTTGAGGAGCCCGCTTGTCCCAGCCCACCTGGGACGGGGCTGCAGCCTCGCTGCTGAGCCCGGGCACGGCAACGGCGTCTCCCCGCGCCCCGCATCGCTGCGCTTCCCTGGGCGGGGGCCAGCCCAGCGCCCCGCAGCCCCCGCACGGCCGGGGGAGGGAGGNGGGTGGGTTTTGGGTCTGCCCGGTGCCTGGCCCCGTCTGTCCAGTGACCCCGAAGGAGCGTGTGAGGTGACCTGTAGCAAACATAGCGCAGTGAATACCCTGTTGTGCCTTTCGTCTCCTGAGCTGTGGGTAAAGCTGGTCAGAGCTCGGAGGAGCAAGGCTTTAAGTTTTCTGCTAGAATTGACCACTGTAATGTTGAATTACCAAAACCACCTGTCAGTCTTTTATTGATTCCTGCCACATACATGAGTTCCCTCCGCAACTGGCCAGTGAAGGAAACGGGGAACTGTCAGTTCGGACTTTTTCCGTTGTCCACTGACAATTACCTGTGCAAATAAAATGGGAAGACGGAGGCTTTAACATTGTCACTCTAGTGAGGATGATAGATTATGAACTTCAGTCATCACACAGTAAACCTGTTGTTTCCGGATGCAATCCACCTAGTAGGTTTTCCTGTGCCCTGGGGCAGTCACTCTGCCATATATAATTTTAAAGTGTATGGGATATCCTTCATTTGAAATGCCACTGTATTTAGTAGCAGGGACTGCTACAGTGTGATGATGTGTTTCCCATGATCTCTTCTCTCTATATTGTAACTTTTAGTTCACGTTGATTGTTGTTTGGGGTTGTTTTTAAATACGGTTGCATGCTGAGCTAAGATCCTTGGTTAAGCCGTGTGCAGTGATACACAGAACCCTCTTCAGAGTTATTTGATGTCTAATTTGTTTAAATTCTCCTGTGCAATACAGATCTGCCTTCATTTCTGACATACTGAGGTGCCCCTGTTAATAGGCCGAAGCACCAGCTGTCAGAATACATCTGTGGAATTGGTACAAAAGAAAAATATTATTCAAAGTCACAATAAGCAAGACAGAGCTGAGAAGAAAGACTATTTTAAAGAAAACTAGATTTGGAAAGTGAGCTACCTTGTCAGCTATTTCAGTTCTAACCCATGGAAGGCTGTAAACCAGAACTGTGCATCTGTTAAAAGCATTGTTATACTAACAGGTAAAAGCAAATTGTTGGAGCTTGTCATCTGATCAACATACCTTGTCAGGGCCATGTTCTTACCCAGTTCCAATAAAATGATAAAAGAGATTATCCTGATCCACATCACTTGGGGTTCAGCCTGAAAAAGGTGTCCTTCATCCATGGGCCAGACAAACAGCAACTTTGGGCCTGTTGATGCCTGACCACAACAGCAACATGATTCTTTGCTCCTCCTAAAATAATCCAATGAAATATGCCAAAAATTGTATCCAAGGAAGAAGGTGGGTCACTGCAAATCTGATGAAGGCTGCTGGTTGCAACAAGTGCTTATTTGAGGCATAGGTGTTCTGACAGGAGCCCAGGACCTTTTTTTTTTCCTGGTCACTTTTCACGAGTAGCCAATGGAATGGGGTAATTCCCCATTAAAAGATAATTGTTCCTTGACAGCAGTAGCAGCTGTTAGACTAACAAATAGGAGCCAGTTTTAGATCAGTGAGTGAGCTGCAGAAATGCTGCCAGCTGCCTGTGCGTTAACACATATACTTACTAATCACATATCCTTTATACCAGGCAGGCAGGTACCCACTGGTTAAATTAGTCTGTGTATACAATAATTATTCCTCAGTGGGGAAGTGACCCAACTTTTCTTTTTTGCTTCTAACAATTTTGTTGCTTCAGCAGTCAAGCACAACCTTTTCTCCTTCCTGCTGTTTGTTTTGTCTTTGTTGGGCTGATAGGAGCTTACACATCTCTTCAACTCACAAAAATGAAGTAGTAGCCATGAGATCTTTTTTGTCTCTACCACACCCCTCCTTCCTCTTCTCTTTGCCCTTTACTCTGCTGACTTGCAGGACTGAAGAGGATGAAAGCAGTCAGCTGTGTTTACTACAGTTGCATATGGCAAATTCAGCTGCCAGCTAATTGCTAAATTCACTGCTCAGCATTCCATGACTTTATTTTATTTTTTCTTCGGGCATGAAATAAAACTGCAAATGTATTTTCCCACCTAGGTGTCTGGACAAAATGGGGAATGGATTAGTGAAACCCAAGCACCTGAGGCAGCCAAACAGGCACGTGGCAAACCTCGCCATTGGCTGTGCTGCCAGCCACAAGTTTCTGATGGACCCATGCCTAGGCATCAATGTGATCAATGGGCAAGCTGATGTCCTCTGCAGCAAGGTACTTGAACTGGAAAAGGAGCTGAAGAGAAAAGATCAGCAGCTGCAGGAGAGCCAAAGCCATGTTGCTGAGCTCCAGGAACAGCTGGCTATGCAGACCAAGGTCATAGCAGAGCTCACCAAGGAGCTTCAGAGCAAGTGTATACAGTTGAACCAGCTACAGGATGTTGTTAGCACTCAAGGAGAGCACTCTCTTCAGGCTTCTCCATTTAAAGGTTCTGCTGGTAGGAGGAGAGGAGCCAAGGAAGGTGTATCTGCAGAGCCAACAGCACGACTCTGTGATTTGAGCAGGCAAACCATGTTCTCCCTTGAAAGAGCAACAGTTCGAAAGGATTCCAGGTGAGCTCATTTCAGAGGGCTTCTATGTTTGTGTTACAAGGTTATTTTATCACAATTATATCCTCTCCTCATGATAAATCAGGGTTAAAGTATTCGTCTTTTTCATGTAGGCTTTGCAGCTGTGATAGATGCTGATTGAGTTTTTGGTAACTTTCACCAAGAATCGTCTGTGTCCCACAGACTTCTCATGAAGGATGGTGGGCAGCCTCTGTATTTCAGATGAGAATCTCACAGCTTCTTTGGGACTCATCTTTGCTGCCACCTTCCTCCTGCCCTCCAGCTTCTGAGGGTCACAGTGTAGGGACTAAATTTTACTTGTTCCTCTTTGAATACAATTACACTTTCTAGACTCTGACAGACCCAGAAATATCTGTGGTCAGAGCTGACCTTGCAGGCAGAGATATCAGACAGGTGTCCTTAAGCATAACTTAGACCCTCTTCTACCTTGCAGTGTAGACATAACCCCAAAGTGTGTTTAACATGGAGGCAGCCAGACTCTATCTGAATTTCTCCAGTGTCTTAAGCACCTTCAGATTTGTGGAGAGCTTTATCATTCATGGCATATCTGAGTCTATACCATAGTAGACCAGAGAATTATGAGATGTGTTTTCTCATCCATCATGTCCAGCACTGCACCTTAGAGTGTGCCACATGAATCAGAAAGGCTGCCTGAGTCACCGTAAAGAACTGAGAACTTCAGCTAGCAGTGTTTTTCCAGAGTAAGGGAACTGCATTAACATTTAATCACCTGGGTAGCTTAAGTCATTGTTTTAGGAGTGTTCTGCTTGTAAACTGTCTTGTCCTTGGCACGGTCCTTGTACTGCAGTCCACCACATGGTTGTCTAGGGTGCTTTCAGAGTTGGAATTGTAACAGCAGTGAGGAGTAAAGCCAGGAGAAGAGCCAATGGATTAGCAAAGTGCAGCAGCCAAGACCAAAGCAAGTATTGCAGCTTAAGCAATCCAAACGTAACACATGTAATTTTTTGATGTCGTAGTGGCCGAAGTATTCTTTGGTCTTCCAAATACTTTGGAAGAAAACATATGCCAAAAAAGCATCACAAAGCTGTACTGCTGTGCATTGCCATGCCTCTAAGTTAGATAAGCCTGTGACACAAATGCACAAAGACACCATCACCTTGCTATTAGCACAGCCTAATGCTGAAAGGTACAAACATTGGGTTTCCTTACCTGGACTGTAAACATTGTAGTAGGTCAAGTTTAGACAGTTCAGACACCTAAGGACAAAATATAACCTTCACAGGCTACAGAATTCTGTCTGCTGTAATTGGCAAATACTGATGGTTTAGCCTGGCAGTGTCTGTAAGGGTGTTTGGAGTTGCTGGTATCTTTAGGGTGCCTCCCCTTTACAGAGAAAGGACTTAATGCAGCCCCACTTCTGCATAAGGTAACTTCACAGTGTTGTTGTGAAAGGAGCTGTCTCAGAAGGAGGGAACCATGCTGTGTTCTTGAATTTGCATTGAGTCCAGAGTATCACCTGTCCCTTTTAGAAATATTTGTAAAACAAATGGCACAGTTTTATGCTGTTTGTATGGCAGGGGTTTGAGGGCCATACTTCTGTCTGGAGTATCTCAACATGAATGATTTTAATGAAAGTTTTGGATGCATAGGCTCCTATTCTATAGTTCTGGAAGCTTTTGTGCTCATGTTACATATCAGGTTATATGCAATTACTGTATTTTATTGCAGCATTGTATGCATGATGCAGGCGAGGGTGAATCAAATTAACAAGGTTGATTTTAGCTGAAAACTAAGTTAGAGTTTATAGTCCAATAACTCTGTTGCTTTGAGCAGAAGGTAAGTTATGATCCCTATTTCTAAACATAGTTCTCACCATAGCTACTTGGTTTCATTTTCCTGCCTCATCTCATTGCCTTTACTTATTTTCAGTCATTACATGGCTAGTAACAATGTAAGTGTATTTACGTGCCCTAGGTTTGTTCATTCCTGGATTGTCCTCAGGAGATTTTTCCCACATAACCTAGTTTTGATGACAACCTCGTATTGCTTTATGGATACAAACAATTGGAGGCCTTAAATGCCTCAGAAATCTGTCACAGTTTTGACTTTGTCAGCATTAGGAGCATGGGGGCTTAAAGGCAGAAGTAATCTTTCACTTCAGCAGTGAAAGAAAAGTAACCAGCAGGTCCATAAAAGCCCCATCACTGCACAGGTTGTTTAATTGCATTCATTTCTGGTGTGGACTTGAGGCAGTGCTTTATAGGATGCCCTTGAGCCAGACCATGCTCAAATCAATCAGGGCCCATGGATTGCCAGTATGCATGCATGGCCTGCTTTTTTTTGGCTGCTTAGCCATTATCCACAGATTCACCCACTGGTTATTTCCCCAGCTTTTCTCCTTCTTAAAATCCAACCCAAGTTCTTGTCTTTACAAGTCACCCTTTTACATGCACTTGCTACAGCAGGAAATGATGCAGAGGCTGTCCCAGGGAGCAGTGAGAACAAGACTGTTCAGTGAGATTGTTCCACCAGGGGATTACAGCACAGGCAATTCCCTCTCCAACCAGGCTACCATCTCACCAGGTCTGGACAAGGCAGGCAGAAATGAGAGGAACCCTCCTGAGAGCAACGAATGCTTGGTGAATAATGTACGCCAGCCATGCTGGGTGTTGTAACTGTGGTCTTTTGTTTGCAACCAGTGAGAAGAAGCTTATCACAGATGCCCTGAATAAAAACCAGTTCTTGAAGAGACTGGAGCCTCACCAGACTCGAGACATGGTGGAATGTATGTATGAGAGGACGTTCCAGCAAGGCAGCTACGTCATCAGACAGGGAGAACCGGGCAACCACATTTTTGTGCTGAAAGGT
The DNA here is from genome assembly GCA_013400955.1 of Drymodes brunneopygia. Taxonomy (NCBI): domain Eukaryota; kingdom Metazoa; phylum Chordata; class Aves; order Passeriformes; family Petroicidae; genus Drymodes; species Drymodes brunneopygia. Next base: position 311,422 of record VZTZ01018449.1, read on the forward strand.
GAATATTCCTTACTTGTACAACACAAAACTGCAAGAAACAGGAAAGGGGTTTAGATGGTTTGCAGGAAATCACAGTGAGGGTGTTTGTGTTTCTAAATAATTTGTCCCTGCAGAGGTCAATGCAAGTTTTCCCTGTGACTTTTATGAAACAGACTGAGAGCAATAAAAAGCACCCTAGAAACATGAGTCTTGATTTAATGTTTTTCATGACCTTTTTCATTTCTGAAAACCCAGAGGCCAGCAATTCCTTTCTGTTGTAGGTGTAGCCAACCCTTTCTTACGCAGAGGAAAGACAGGTATTATTTAAAATATAGAGAGTTGCTCAGTGATGAAGCCACTCCTGAAATAAACTTACTTTTCAACATTCATAAGATACCATTTTTTCGTGTATGGGAAATTGAAAGATGAGGTCTTCATTTATTCTCAAAGCTGAGAGGTTGTTTTTTTTAAAAAAAGACCTGCTCACTTTTTTTCTGAAAAAAAAATACAACCAAACAACAAAGGAAACAGAAGGCTTTAGGATAAGAAGACTTTCCTAAAATAATGCCAACAAGTCTACAGTCATTTGTGCTGACTGCTATTGTGCCACAAATTGAGCATCACCTATAGTGGACCCCAAGTTCAACACCTGCAATTTGCTCCTATCAGCAATAAGCTCTTTCATTTCATCACAAAAAAAAGAAAAATAAAAAGGTGATTAATTAGCATATTTCATCAATTCTGGACCACTAAAAGTCCCAGAGACTCGTATGAATAAGAGCTCACACTACAAGGAATATGTTCTGTTGAGGCAGGATTATTTAAACAGGAGCAAACTGGTATATGTTGGAAAGCTTGTTTTCTGGCTTCTTATGGATGGGTGAGTAGGAAAAAATGGTGGCAACTATGTTGGGAAAACATAAATGTTACTGTTTTACTTTACCAATGTAAAAAAGAGGAGGCTGGGTTTGTGATGAGGTAGTCATACTATTTTCAAAATGAGAACATTTTGAAAACAGATGAAGTATGAGAAAGGAGATGTTGTAGAAAAGGTTTATTCCATCAGGATTTAGAATCCCCTCCCTTCCAGACCAGATTTGGAGTACATTTTAAAAAATAAATTTGTACTGTTTGTTTTGTGTTTCAAAGCACTTTTTGCATTGTTGCTCCCATTCCTGTGTTCCAGGGAGTGGCAGAATCAGAATTATACTGATTTGTTTTCCATTCTCTGTGCAGCTGAGCACAGGTTTAATACCTATTATCCTGATGATTTTTGACAGAGGGCAGTCTGGAAGTCTTTCAGCAGAATAAACTACTCTCCTCAATACCTGTGTGGACTGCATTTGGTGAACTGGCCATTTTATACAACTGCACACGGACAGCTTCTGTGAAAGGTACCTGAGGTTATTTACAACAATGTTACTCAAAATGAAAACTGTGGATTTTTTTGTGAGATCCCTGTTATAGCCAGATTTTCTTTGAAGTTTTCATTTAATAGATGTTTGCATGTCTTGGTTATCTACAGTAAGCTCACATATTCCTTCCTTAAGTTATTTCAGCTTGGGAACTCGAATAATACTATGCCATGAATATCATTCTATCTCTGCCATAACCCTTGATAAACAATTAGGCACCTCCAAAGTATGCTGGTTAGCCTGATCTGTAGCATACTAACGACCAGGGCAAGATTGTGTTTTAATTTTGGGTGCTTTAGTAGAGGTGATGACCTCTGGCTCTTAGGTTCTAGTGTCAAATGCAGCCCTGAGGATGAAATTACAGTGAGTTTGAAAGCATGTTAGAACCATGGTGTTTTTGGTAGAGTGGGTAAAGTCTAATTCAAGAGGAAATAAAATATGCAGGAATTAGCTGCTTTTGCACTTGTTTCAGTTCTGTATCATCGTTATGTTGCTGAGTCTTGCCTGGACCCATTTGCAGCTGGTAGTTTGGGGACTGACAGGATGGAGTTGTCAAGTGTAGGCCTGATACAAATATTCCTCCTCCAGCATAAGACTGAGTATTCACCCATTAAATACCCCCTGATTCCCTTTCCAACATCCCATAATCGCTCTGTGACAAACAAGTGACTAAATATGTTTAAGTTCATCCTTTTTCCACTCTCCACCACTCCATAAACAATACTTTTGTTTGAAGACTAATTTCTGTTCTTCTCTAAATGTGCAGGGACTTTGTGCCACCAGTAAGTATGAAGAGTTCACGTTGACTTAAAAAGGAGCAAATGGAATAAAACAAGAAGTTGTTTGCTGTAAAAGCTTTTGGTCTTTCTTCCTGCACCCAGTTTAGACACTTAATCATTGCTGGCTATGCAGATGGAAGTTATTACATGTAATCTGTTTTTGTTGCTGCCTGATAAACAGAACAGCATCAGTAATGTGATTATTTTTCTTACTAGCATGCTGTTCTAATTGAATATGTTCCCTATTTCTCTTTTTATCCCGCTGTATAGTATTAGCATTATAAAGTAGTGTTTCTGCATAATAAGATGTCAAGCTGCTTTAGGCATTTGTTAGCATTAATTGGTTTTGAGGTAGGACAAGAATTGTCCAATTATGCACAAGAAAAGGTATTTGAATACTTGCAACCACTGCAGAAATCCACCCCTCCCCAATGGCTTTCCTGTGATCCTTGTTGTGGAGGAAGAGCAGCACAATGCCATAACTGAGCATGAATAGTAAACACACATGTGAAAACTCTTTCTTGATGCTGGATCTCCTGACACCCTTTCCCTGCAGTCTTTGAAAACTCACCAGTGAAGGATTTCATCCAAACAGCACTTCAGTGGCTGCTGCTGCTCAGCAGCATCTACACAGGCAGTAGCTGTATTTGAAATTGGCAATGTGACTTACCCCTATGCTTCTGAATTTCTCTTGTTTTTTTCTCATCTTTGAGATTGCAGGCAATTTTCTAACTCTATGACTGCTTCATTTAGTTAAGGTACAAGATAAAAGAAATGCATTTGCAATAGGCTGGATCCTTGCCATGTTGTCTTCATACAAAATAAACTGAAAGATGTTATCCATGAGAGAAATAAAACCAAAGTAACACCTTTGTTCTCTCATCCAGCATCCAAAAATATTTTTTTATCTATTTTGATAGATAGCAGAGCATATGTGTATATTGTGCACAACAACTGATGACTGTGCATCAATTTAAACCTGGTGTTTTTCCTCCCTGTAAAAATGATCCTATGTTGATGATAAATGGAGGAAATCAATTGCCCTAAATTTTTCTGTAAATTTTCTCTCACAGAAAACATGGTTTTGTTCTTTCTTAGGGAAGAAGGGGAACTGCTGAATGTGGTGTAGCATCCTTTAAAAGACAAGATTAAATTCTATAGAATCACCTTTTGCTTAACAAAATAAGAAGTGCAATGTGTTCTGTTGTGTTGATGACTGCACTCAGTGGCTGCTTAGTGGTTTGCATCTTTGATGCTGAATCCTGTGCTTGCTTGCTGTATTAATATTTTGATTATCTTTTGAAAAGGAATCATTAATGTTTTGATTAGCCTTTATTCCCTTATATAATGAATAGTTTGGAGAAAAATGTGTGAGGATCACAGGATTAGATGAAATAGAAATAACAGAGTTCAAGAAATACATTCAATCTTGGTGCATATCTCACAAACATTTCCATATAATCTGAATTATAGGTAGATCCAAGCCACAGTATTTAACATCATAGATTTTGGAAAACCAACCACGTTCTTGTTTCTTTCAAATCAGCTTCTTTGCAGTTGGCACCTTTTGAGTACAATGACTGTCCATGATTAGGATAGATCTTCCCAAGTCTTCAGCACTGTCATTTTCAAGGTTGCTCAGCCTATGGAACTGCATAGAAAGTGTTCCATGGAGGAATCATTTGAAAATCTATTCTTTACTTTAGTGAGCATTGTTTAAGTTGGAATTGGCTAAATTTAGAAGTTTGATTACAATAGGTGCTGGATATTTTAAAATTTGGCCTTGGACCTTGTGAAATAGCTAGTTTGTCTTCTACCATGAGCTGATGCTGTAATATCATCCATCAAATAATTTGGAAACATTGCTGATTTTGTTCTCTTTTGTTTTCTCACAGCAATCACTAATGTTAAAACATGGGCATTAGACAGAGAAGTGTTTCAAAATATCATGAGAGTGACAGCACAAACCAGACAAGAGCAATACAGAAACTTCCTTAGAAGGTAAATATGATGAATTGCTATTTCTAATACTGCTTTGTGCTACTTTCAAAGGTGCACAACAATACCATGCCTGTCTTGTAAACTGTGAGAAAAAAGTGTTCTTCATGAAAATATGGCCTCAAAAGCCTGAATATTTATCCTCTTTTTTTTCCTTCTAAGATTTGTAAGTTTTTCCCATTTTCATTGTTTTTCTCTGCATTACACTAGGAAACTTCAATAAGTGCCTGAATGCATATAGGTAATAGAATAAATGTATAGGAAACTTACAGGTTTAGAATTTAAAACAATACAATAAATAAAGTAAATGCTCCAATGAGTAATTAGTTTCCAGCTGCAGTAGATTAATGATTATTCCTTATCCTTTGGAGACTTGAATATGAGATCTGCTTGTCTCTCAACTTATGAACTTATGAAAATAAATTACTAGGAAATCTGCAGAGCAGAATAATTCCCTCCTGCAGGGAGGACCAAGAGTGGTGCCATGCTTCTCCTTAGGAAGATGGTGAAGTTAGAGGTTCCAGACCATAATTCGCTGATGTAATATTTTATCTTTTTCACACAGAATGGCCATTCTGTTATGCCTTCAATTCAAGATGCCAAGCCTGGCCATGCAGAGAATGTCTTGTGTATTTTCACACCCCTCTCCACCTTTGATGTCTACATGCACTTTTTTACTGAGCCTGAATAGATAGAAATTTCTATCATTTCCTAAATTTTACAAATCTGAGTGATCGGGGTGTTTCATTCTTACCTGCAAGTTCACAAAGTTATCACTGTATTTGGATTCTCTTCCAATAGCTGTCCAAAGAGTACTGAAGTTTTGACCTTAGATTTTGCAGTCTCTGCTGTGCACTTGAAAATATATTTTTGAGTTGCTATAATGCTTTGGTCTGTAATAGTGGAATCTTGTGAAATCAATCCTTATGCCCACTAATGTCCTTCCTCTCCTGAAATACAAAGTTGATTTACAAACTGACCAATGTTTGCCACATTTCTAAGTTCTGCAAGCTTTGTTTATCTAAAAACCAAGATAAGAATGCTTGAACCTTCCAAATTAAGATTTAGTTGAATACAGTGTTCACCACCAGTTTAACTAGTTATAAAATGTGACTGTAAAAATTGTATAGATGAGAAGAGATCATAAAAAAGTGTTAATGATATCTACTTTGGGTTGTGGGGCTTTTTTGTTTTTTTGTTTTTTTCATTCTTTCATTTGTTTTCTGGAAGTGTGTCCCTGCTGAAAAACTTGCCTGAGGATAAATTAACCAAGATCATGGACTGCTTGGAAGTGGTAAGATATTTTTATGTTTTTCTAAACAGTATTCAGTAAACCGTAAAAATAACAAAGAAGAATAAATCATTAAAAATAAAAAACAACCAAGCTTTTTTAATATGAGAGTGGTTTTGGAGTGATCAGAGTTGAATTCCAGGTTGGCTGAAAACAGTAACATTTAGTGTAATAGAAGTAAGTTATATTTTTGGCATCAAAGGAGTCAAGCAAGTAGATAAGAGGATTTATAATCTATCCTTTATTAAGATTAAGTACAAAGTTGTTCTCCAGGACTCTTTTGGTAATCAAATTGACCTGTTTGTGATGTGGATATATAATACTTCCATATTCCTTGGGCCACATACACTGCAAAATGTAAGGGAAAGAGGCACTAGGTCCCCAGCACATGGATCCAGCCAAATATCTGTGTGTCCTAGGGCTGCATTTGCCAGCAGCCTTTGAAGGTAAAGGCTTCATCTATAATCATAGCTGGGATTTTTTTTTTTCCAAGGGCAGTGGTAACTATTTATTGTTTTTACATGGGAGGCATGAAGGATACAGGAAATTAAATGCCAGTGGAACATTCACATGTGTTAACTCTGCATAGTAACCTTTCAATAATTTATAGGACAATAATGACTCTCACTTGCCCTCCACCAGGAGTACTATGACAAGGGAGATTACGTTATTCGGGAAGGAGAAGAAGGAAATACCTTCTTTATAATAGCAAAAGGAAAGGTAAGATATAATAAACCTAACTTACAAAGTCACATGTACAAACACTTGTACCTCAAAAGCTACCTTGAGGGGTGTGGTCTTCAGTAAAATTGATGCAGAGTGTTTTTGCACATGTTGTTAAATTCACAATACCATGAAGAAAGCCTGGAGCAGCATTGCAGAGGTTCAGGGAGCCTGATTTTCCATTCACAATGAAGCCATGTTGTACTGTTCTAATTACAATGTAATTAAATTGTGTCCTGGAGCCTCTTGACACTGTGGCAGAGATGTAAAGTCAATTGTTTTGTAAATGAGATTTGACCCTACATCTTCTCCTAGATGGTGCAATATCTGATGGGCAAAACATAGACTTGTGAGAAGTCTAAGAAGTCCCAGGCTTAATGGAGAATGAGGTGTCTCAGAATCCTTTCATTTGTTAGTCCCAGAGGAGCAAGGCAGCAGCCTTTATCCCTCACCTGATACCTTGGAGGCTGACACAGGACTCTAAAGAATTAAATCAGAATTTTCCTCAATAAACTGCCAGTAGGGTTTCCAAAACACCTCTGTGTCTGTAGATATTCTAGTTTGGTTTTTGCTAACATGGGCATCAGCAGAATGTGCTGCTGTGGGAGCAGCTTTTCATGAGGGGATATGTTAGTTAATGCTTCTGGAGTGCTGCTAATTTAGCTGAGAAGACAAAAATCTTATATGACATCTGCCCACTATGAGAATTGAAGTATTTTTCAGTCTTCCATTAAAATGTAGCTTATTCTGCTCTGTTTCAAAAGATGTGAGGAAAAAATGTTGAGGGGTTGCCAATAATGAATATATTCCTTCTTCTCTGCAAAAATCAGGGAGGTGTCAGGGAATGTTTGGGTGCAATTTTTGAGAAAAGAGAGTAACTACATATACCTGTAACTCTTTCTGCAGCATTACTGAGTTTAAGACATTTCTGAAATACACAGAAAAGAAAGAAAATCATGCAATAATTGAAACTTTGCCTTACTATATTCTTGTCCCTGTACTTTGCAGGTGGTAGTTACCCAGAGTACTGCAGACCACTCACAGCCTCAGGTGATCAAAAATCTACACAAAGGAGATTACTTTGGAGAAAAGGCTCTCATTAGGTTAGTTCACACTGTCTGATTCATGATGTGTGGGGTTTCAATTGTCCCTTCACTGTGTGTCAGATCCTACAACTCATGGCTGTTTTGAATATAATCTTTCTTTTGATTGCAATGTCAGTAGATGAAGGTAGTGACCAAATTTGTGTTAGTGTTTTGAGGGGTTGCAGAGAGAACTTCAAAGTTTGCACTGGCACTTTGGTTTTTCCTGTAGAAGACAAATTCTGGCCCTCTGCATTGTGGCTTATTCTTTATACTTCAGGGCAAACAGTCATGAGAACTTGTGCCAGGTGATTTCAGAATGGATAAGCTCCATCATGACTGGAATGAGCTCTTGTTTCCATTGCCCACGGCAGTAAGAAACAGAGAGAGGCAGTCACGTAGCACATATTCACATGTACAATTGAGTAGGGAATCACTTGGGTTTGGGAATGTTTTATATCCAAGGATCATTTTAGAAATAAGTAGTAAATTCTGATACAGTGATAATTATATCTCACCCTAATTTCTTTGAAGGTTGCTAAAGGATGTCACAATCCAAACCCCATTGAAACTGGAACAAATACTGTGCTAGACCCTAATAATGACTAGTAAAATGCTAACTTTTGTATTTTGGTTCAGCACACTAATCCAGGTACAGGCTGCAGAGGCCTTTGAGGAGTTTCACCTAGAGCAGCTGTGACCTCCATGGGTGCAGTGTGAGGTACTTTGAGGATTTTGATATGCTTCTGAATTCTCCTAATGCATTTCAATTCTCAGTGACGACGTCAGATCAGCAAACGTTATTGCAGATGAACACAATGTGGAGTGCCTTGTTATAGACAGAGAGTAAGTACACTACACTTTAATAAAAGATTTGCATCCTCTTTCAGTAGGTTAACATGACTTTCAGTGGGTTAATGTGACTGCACTGTAGGCAAAACCACAATGTTTTCTTAAATGAATCCTGAACAAGTGGTTGTGCATTAGGAATACCAATGAAGAGAGGCTGTCAGCAGGTGCCAGAGCACAGAAGCTTAGGAGTGGTTCAGTTACTCTTTTCTTTCCCTCCTTGTAGTGGTGATGTTTGTCCTAGAGGTTCCTGAGGCCTGTTCTTGTCAGTGGAGACCAGGGCAAAGAGGGCATTCAGTGACTCTGCTCTCTCTGTCACTGAAGTCCCTGCTCCATTCAGTAATGGGCCCACATTATCCTTTGTTTTCATTTTGGCACTGATGTATTTGAAGACTTACAGGTCTTCTTGTCCTTGACATCCTTGGCCAGAATAATTCCAAATGGGCCTTGACCTTCCTTGTCTCATTTATATTTACTCAGACAACCTCTCTGTATTATTCCAAGTAGCCTGACCCAGTTTCCATCTCCTGTGTGTTTCCTGCTTAAACTTGAGTAATTACAGGAGTTCTTTATTTCTCCACAGGGTCTCTTGCCCCCTCTGCCAGATTTCTTGTTCATTTCTGGAACCTGGAGGAAGTGATCCTTGAGTATCAACCAACTTCAGCTGGGTCACGACTTAAATGTGCAGTGGTTGATGATGTTTCATTTGTGTTTTTAGGACATTTAATCAAACAGTTGGAACTTATGAGGAGCTGCAAACTTACCTGGAAGGTTATGTGGCTAATCTGGCCCAGGCTGATGAAAAGCGGCATGCAAAGTAAGTCAGATCATTTGTTTGTTACATCTATAGTAGGTAATCATGAAAAAGAGTGACAGATACATAAGTAAAATCATGGATGGTAGTTGAAGGAAATGGACCTTGAGGAATGACAGCAGTCACTGTAATAAAACAGTCTGGCTATGCCTATGGATTCCAAGAAACTTTTTCTGACACAAAAATTACATAGAATCTCAGTGTGTTGATTTCCAACCAAGAATTCACTCTATTCCTGGAAAACTGAGCACAGAAAAAAAAAGGCGATGTTGTGCTCAAATAGATTTTGCATTTTGATGGTAAGTTCTTTGACTGGTAAAAACCCCTAAAGGCCAACTTTAACTGTGGTTGAGTTAAGGAAACTGTATTACTGAGCAAAATAATAAGTGTCATTTCAAAAAGAAAGCAGCAGACATATAAGAAACAGTTTATTTTTATTGTTTCAGTGTAGCACCGATGCTATTGATATCTGCTTTTAGCTGTGGGCTAAAATTTTATGTGGCTTTGATTTCAGTTTGAGCACTACTGGAAGATTAGCAGAGTATGTTTTTCCTCTGTTCAGAAATACAGCTGCATTCTTATTTCTGATCATTCTACTGGAACTGGTACACAGTCCCTCAAGCATTGTTTCTCCAGCTCAGAGTCCCCTAACTTTTGCAGCTGCCCACGTCAATAGAAATCTCACCAGGGATCAGCTCTTGCTAAAATTACTGTCAATTCTACTGAGTGAATTTCAGTAGCATTTTTCTTCTAATTTACTTCCATAACATGTCCGGAAAGAAAGTGCTTCTGCAGAAAATAAAATTAAGATTCTGTTAGGAAATAAGAAGAGTTTTCTTTCCGCCCCTTCTTCTTTCCCACTTCCCCTTTCCTCTTTTCCTTCCCCCCTTTTCCATTTCCTTTCCTTTATATAGGATCATTAAAAGTGATGGCAAAGAAAAGCACTAACCTGTGTTAATTTTCTTAATGCAGAGGAAGATCCTTCTGTGGACAGTTGGCCAAAGAGGTGTCTTTGGAGATGATAGAGCTGAAGGAGAAAGTAGCCCAGTTCCCTTCTTCCCCATTCCAGAATTTAGAAGTTGTCACAACTCTGGGTGTTGGTGGGTTCGGAAGGGTTGAGCTTGTAAGAGAATGTTTTAAAATTATTCACATAGTACTCTGTCTTGGATGATTGCTTTAGCCACTGAATAATGTGAAGGATTTTGATATTCTATGCGCTTGTGCCCCTCAGGCAGAAATAATTCTCCATAAAGCAATGCATACTTAAAAAGCATTTCAGGACTTGGGTGTTTAAAGAAGCAAATCCATTCTTGTGTGCCTCCATCTCCTGCTGTTAAAAGTCCCTTCCTGGTCACTAGACATAGTCATCAGTGTGTGCATGTGGAGTTTACAGATGTGCCTGCCTGCATTATGCCCCCTGAATGGCAGGCCTTTTTCCAGGAATCTGCCTGGACCCGGAGCAATCTGAAGGGCATTGCCCAGTCTGTGCTGCCAGAATGCTTCTGGATGCCCCACAGCCACTCCAGCCAGCATGAGCCATCTCTGAGCTGTGGGCACTGGGAAATTTCCAGCAGTTCCCAATGGCTCTTTTGAGTCACATTCAGTAACATGTACAGCTGTGCTCCTGGGATGCCAAGAGCCTCATTAGAGCAAAGCCTTCAATTCCACTCACCTCTGGCTGAGTAGCAAGCGTCTGACAAAAACCTGAATGCTTTTTGTGCAGGCTGCTGAAGGTAATGGTAAATTAAAGGAGACTTTGTGCTTTCAGTGAACTCAGTAATCCTTTTACAGTAGTTAGACCATCAGCTGTTTCATTCTGATTTGTGCTTCACAAAAAAAAATTCCACACTGGAATTCTACTGCAGCATCTGAATACTAAACTAAAAATTGAATTCTCATCTGCTTCTTTCATTTCCAAGAGGCCCTGTTTTAATTTCCATATTTTTATTGCATATTGGATAATATTTCAGTGTAATGCAAAACCATTTGTAAACCTTCTTCCTAAACTGCCTCTCCTTTTTGTTCTTTTGTATCGTGTGGGTGATTAGAAATCTTAAATTGAAATTGGGACTCACTGTGATACAAACTCCTTGTAATATGTAGTACTTATCCAAGCTGCTGCTATTTGGTATATATAAAATTAACAGAGGGAACATTTCACTTTATGAGTGGGAACTGGAAGCTAAAATATTTGATGCTTGGCTTAAGATCATACATAACAGTTCCACAGGAAATTTGGAATTTGTCCCTTGTTACAGCCATCAATATCAGTCCTATGCTGTGTTGAAAAAGATGGATATCAGTGTATCTACTGAGAACAATTTAGTAGAACATCCTTTCGTTGCCTAGTGTGTTTTCATCACTTTTATTCACAGGTTAAAGTGAAAAATGAGAATATGGCTTTTGCTATGAAATGTATAAAGAAGAAACACGTGGTGGACACCAAACAACAAGAGCATATCTATTCTGAGAAGAAAATCCTCGAGCAGATATGTTCTCCATTCATTGTGAAGTAAGTTGAGCGTAAGGTTTCCTTGATCTTGTCCCCCAGCTAACCCCCTGGCCACTATTAGGAATGAGGTTTGACACTCACGAGTTCTCGAGGAAAGACACTGCAAGTCTCACTTTTTATTTTGCTTTTCCTAAATTGCTGCCATTTGTCTCCACAGGCTGTATCGCACGTTCAAGGATAACAAGTATGTGTACATGCTCCTGGAGGCTTGCCTTGGAGGGGAATTGTGGAGCTTGCTGAGAGACAGGTAACAGCATCACCTTGCCCTTTAAAGTCACCAGTCAGTCCCATGTGGCTACTGAGTAGGTTCTGCATTCAATGAAAAGATGCTTGGCTCAGTTTGGTTAATATTCTGGGTGTTACATATTATCTGGTTAATAACTGAGGCATTCTCAGAATTTAATTGTGATTATTTTTGTTCAGAGGCAGCTTTGACGAATTCACCACCAAGTTTTGTGTTGGGTGTGTGACAGAGGCTTTTGACTATCTGCATCAAATAGGAATTATCTACAGAGACCTGAAGCCAGAGAACTTAATTTTGGATGCTGAAGGTTATATAAAATTGGTAAGATGTAATCCATTGTAATGTTGTGCCTGTATCCTGTTTGTTTGCAGGGGGGATATGAATAGACAGCATGTAATTATAGAACCGGGATCCTGGAGTTTAATAACCCTTGTGCTTCAGCAGTAAGGAGGGCAGGCTTCTTCTTGCACAATGAGAAACAAAGGCATCATAAAGCCACTCCAAGCCACAAACAAACTGGGGCTTTGCAGCCTCTGAGAGCTCTTGTCACAGTACAAACAGCAAAAGAAAGAATTCTCCCAGCAGTCAGTTTTATTGTAAGAACACATTTCCCAGGTGCAGAATTACCTCCCTGTCCAGCCTCAAACAAACATAGGTTCAACATTCATTGATTCAATTTACAATCATCTGTAGAGAGGGGAAAGAGTGAAGAACTCCTGGTATGCTTTACCGTGACCATGAGAAGTGTAACAAGAATACCTTTCAGAGAACTTGAAATATCCATTCTGAGGACAATGAGCAACCCACTGCTTTCCAGGGACAGTAACTCTCATGTCCTCAAGGAAATCATGGGTTGTTTTCCCCATAAGGAAAACAATTCAGAAAATTACTTGTGATGATAAAAGGATCTGTTTTATAACCTTCAGTAGTCCAGTGGAATGACCTCTCTCTCCTTCACAATTACGTTGTGTAGTGGTTCTAGCTGTAAACTAGCAACACTGGGATCTTTGCAGGAGGTGAGGAAGCAAATAAGACCTTAAGGCTTCCCAGTGCAAAACTCTTCTGCATTATGCAGCATATGTTGCTTCTGATCAGGTTGATTTTGGATTTGCAAAGAAGATTGGATCAGGGCAGAAAACCTGGACATTTTGTGGAACCCCTGAGTACGTTGCCCCTGAAGTCATCCTGAGTAAAGGCCACGACTTCAGTGTGGATTTTTGGTCCCTTGGGATTCTTGTGTATGAGCTCCTCACTGGCAGGTAAGTGCCTCCTACTCCAAGTTCTTACCTAGTTTGTTTGTTTTTAAAAACCTTTCCAAGCCTTGCAAAATGATACTTATTTTTGCCTCTTATGCATGTCTTACCTTCCATCACTTCAGAAATGCCACAGCCCAGATGGGTTACATATTCTCAGTTGTGGCTTATCCAGGCACAAACTGTAATTGGTTGCTGTAGGGCTCCTGTAGCTGCTGCTGATGTTTCCTGTGAGGAACAAGTGACAACAGAGTGTTCCTTTCCCCATCAGTGGGTGATGGGGTGGGTGAACTGTGAGCAGGGCTCTCTCTTTGCCTCCCTGCACTCTTTCATGACAACTCTTTGGGAATGCTCAGTGGCAATACCACGTGGAAGCTTCTCTGAGTTAGGCTGGAGGCAGAGCCTACCTTAGAGAGACATTGTCATACATTTTCCCTGGTACCTACAGGAAGCTTCTCAGCTTCAAGCCTTTACCTTAGACAGGCTGAAAGGGTGAGGGTTGTAAAAGTAGGAAGGTGGGATTTTTTTTCTATATTTTTTTCTATATTCTCAAATCTTTGCTTTGATAAGTAATGGCCACAGCTGCTCTTGCCAGCTGTTCCATTTATCAGTGTTGCTTTCCTTTTATAGCCCACCATTCTCTGGGGCTGATCAAATGATGACATATAATTTGATTCTCAAAGGCATCGAGAGGCTGGATTTTCCTAAAATAATAACAAGGCGACCTGAGGATTTGATCCGCAGACTCTGCAGGTAGGAGGGGCAGTTTGGGGCAAGGCCTGAGTGTAGATAGACTGAGCTCTCTTAGGACTCAGACTCAAGCATTGAATTTCTGACACCTTCATTTGGAATTGCTATGCATGGCATGGTCCCTTCTGATTATATTCAGTATGCATTGCATGCCCCTGAATGTGTCAGAGCTCTGACTCTGCACAGGCTCTGGGCTGTCTCAGTAGCTGGGAATTTTTTCTGAAACACATCTTTGGGAAAATTTATTAAGTGAGGGTTGAGGAAAGAGCTAAGGAATTTGATTTTCAAATCAAGCACATTGTTTTTTAAAAAATAAGCTTCCAAAATGACTTAGGCATATAGATCCTACAGAAAACATAGGGCACTTAAATACTGGCCTAAGTCCTTTTGAAAATGTGCAGAAGAATCGTATTTCAAAAGGGCCAGCCTGACTCTGGCTGGTGACACTGACTTGGGATTCCCAGTTCCTGTGGGATTTCATCCACATCACTGGGAACAATATTCAACATTCTTATGTACCATGATTGGAAGGATCTTTGTAGCTGTAAATTGTGATCTGCCTCCTTTTGGAACTCAGACCTGCTGGCCAGGAAAAAAAAAAAGGATGTGCAACTAAAACGCAGCCTGCTGATTTCCCTCAGCTGCTTTTCACAGCTGAGTGACACTGGTTTGGCTTTCTAGAAGGTTTCTCCATCCTCAGAAAAAAGGAGCAGTGAGTAACACCTCATTATGTCTCCTCATGTGGCCACATGTTTTATGCAAGCTGCATCCCTGTGCAACTATTAAATGCAAGCAGTTAGGACCTATAAATCCTCTTTTTAAAATAGGAATGTTTTCTATATTCTTATCCTTTTTCTTTCTTTCTCTCTCTGTCTCTTTTTTTTTTTTTAAGGCAAAACCCTACAGAAAGATTAGGCAATTTGAGGAATGGAATAAATGACATCAAGAAGCACAGGTAAGCAAAAGAGACTGCCAAGAAGGAAAATTGGGGTTTAATTAGAAATATTTTTAAGGTGTTAACACCCAGACTGGTAAAACTCTCTGTTGCTCTTGAATATATTTGCAACTATAGCAAGTAACAGTATGAACATAAATCCTCAGCATGATTATCTAGAAATCTTATTTTTTACTGGTTTTGCTGCAGGTTGTTGATGTAAGAGGTTAATTCAGTTCTCAGAGAAATTTATTCCTGTTCAGCATCTGCCTCTCAGACCTCCTGACCCTTCAACAATTGCTTTTTAAGAATGAGCAGTTAAGAGCTCCAGAGCAATAATTTTAGGGTTTTGTCCTCTTTCTTGTAACAAAGAAAGTATTTCTCATAATGAATTTTTCTAATGCAAGAAACGAAGAAAGTCCTCTGTAAATTAAACATTTTCTGCTTTCTCTTTTTATCTCAGTTGTTTTTAAGCCCTACACTTCATGCCTGGGGAAAGAAGTTCTTTGATTTTTCTTCTCATCTCTCTCTTCTCATGCTGTAAAGAGGGTGGAATTCCAAGGAGAAACAGGAGTCTCTGCATGGCTGTATTTCTGCATGTATTAACCTGCCTCTCTCTGCACCTCCTCCATACAGAAGTGCCAAAGTGCCTGGTGGTCCTGAAGCTGCCCCTGCCTTGTATGGCAATGACCATGCTTGAGATTCCTCCTTCTAAATGTGTTGTTAGAGGAGTTGGCGTGAAAAAGGCTTCTTATAGCCCTTGTTCATGTGATTTTCGGCTCTTTGTGGTAAAATGTCAGAAAACAACCTGTCTTTCTCTTTTGGTCTCTCCCTATCTGTCTTTCTCTCTTTAATCAGGTGGTTGAGTGGTTTTAACTGGGATAGTCTGAAAGTGAGGAAATTAACGTCGCCTTTAAAAAGAGAGGTATTGGCTTTGGCTTTCAGTATCATAATTATTTGCTAACACAGCTTGGATACAGAGGAGAACTGATGGTGATAGCAAAATTTCCCGAAGATGCATTTGTATTATTACAGTCCAACATTTTTTGTGAAATTTGAACAAAAGAGAGAGAGAGGCAGCAAGCAATACATAACTTACAGTCAGTTAAGTAATGGAAATATTATTCTGCCTGTGTACTTAGCATTACATTTTCACCATTACTAGAACAAATGGTGCTTGATCAGAAACTAATATTGAAAAAATATATCTCCCTTGGTAATGGGCACATTATTAAGATGCACTGTTCATATTACTGTGAAGAGTACAAATTCCTGTGTTCTCCTACTGTTGAGTTACAACACATCCTTGAGTAAGCTCCCAGTTTTAAATGACCTATTTGTTTTTGTCCTAAAATGAAGAAAGATTAAGGATAAAGCATTTGAAACTCACTCACTTTGATCTTAATTTGAAGCAAAAAGTAATTCTGAGGTCTGCTTTGAGTAGCTACCCTATGAGTATAGATTTGGTCTTAAATAGCACCAAAATTGTACAGTGTGGCCCAGTTTTCTTACTGAATTAACAGGCCTTTGGGTGAAATCGAGGGTTTGATAATATTTGGGAAGTCCTTTTGTATGAGAAGGCTAATGCCATTGTTCTGTTGTACAGTGTAAGTACTGGAAGTACATCATTTAAAGAATGAGGAACTGCATGCATTGAAAGAAGTCATCTGCATCACCACATTAGCCTTTCATTTCCGTGTTGGGAGGAACAAAAATGATGCATGATTAATAGAGAACATTTCCAAAAGCTATGTTCTGAAACAACCCTTTGTTTGTGTTTCCAATGTTCTAGTTGTCCGGACCGACTGATTACAGCTACTTTGACAGCTATCCACCTGAAGTGGGAAGCCCTCCAGATGAACTTTCAGGCTGGGACAAGGATTTCTGATCATTTTTCCTTCTGGAACATTTATAGAGACTCATAGGCATCAGTCCTAGCTCGTTTTTTTACCTCAGATTGAGTTACACAAATTACACAGCACTCCTTGAAGAACAGAAGACAGTACAGAACCAGAACTTGTTTGGACAAACTGCCAAAACTTGTGCATTTTATAACAAGGGCATGCATTCAGTCAGCAGCTGTAACCTGAATTTTTTTTTATACAGTGTCTCTATGAACATTTTCAGATACTATTAATTGGATCTATGGTTTTGCCACTAAAAACATCACTAGCTAAAATTTGGATATTAACAAGGTTACCATACGTCTTTTTTGGGGTGAAGAGGATGGGTCTCAGAAGCCAACAATTGTGACTTTTGTCAGTAGCTAACACTATAGGCACTTATTTTTCCTTTTCCTTGCTGTGTTTTGCTTTTCCCCTAAAATGTCCTGTATTGCATTGATCCAGAAATGTGTAGAAAAGAGACTTTTATTGAAAGGTTGATTTGATTTAGCTACAGCTAAAAGGGCATCACTGTAGAAGCTGCCTCTCTGTCGGTCTAGTTTTGCACCAGGTTGGATATGTGAGACAGGTCAAATGAAAAGGTATATCCATAACAGGAGCTGCCTAGATAACCAGACTGTGGTGTGCATTCTCCTTATTTCTTCAAAGAGCCATGTGCCTTTCTTAAAATGTTTTGCTTTTGTGTAGTGTGAGGATAAAACAGATGGACAAAAAGCTTTTGCCTTGCAGGGAAAAAATGCAGATGGATGTTGTGCATTCGTGGCTTGTACAGAAAAATTCTGCTGCTCTGTGTTATGAACCCCAACTGCTGCTGGAATGGGGATGGCCCTGGGTTTCATGCTGGGCTTATGGGAAGGATGCATCTGCAGCCACTGCTTGGATTTATTTCAGCTCCTGCTGAGACCAAGTCCAATCTAAATTTCCATACTGAAGCTGCCGCAGGATTACTGCATTTCACATGCTGGATGGAAAACCTCCCAGGCCACTTGTGCTCTGTGCTCAGGCTTTAGTTACCCATGGCTGCTGGATCCTCTCCCTAGCTGCTGGTCATGACTTTTCCCACTGGGAAGGGGAAAAGGAGGGAGGGAACGCCACGGGGGCAGTTCCATGGCTTGTTACATCGTTATAATTATTTTTCACTGGCGGGTGACCATTGCTTTGACAGCAAATCAATTTAAATACTTTGTATAACCTTCAGCCTGAATAAGGCAGTAGAATATTTTCCATTGAATATAAAAGAGGTTGGATTGAGCCCTTGAGAGAAGACACTACACATTTAGCTGGTCTTGTTTCTCTGCCTGTTTGCACATTATTATGGAAACTTGCAGCCAGCAAAGCCTGTGCAGAGTGGTGATAACACAACCAGAGAGGATGGAGCAGAGGCTGTAAGCTGGGACTGCAGATGCTTGCTACTTTACTTTGTTTAGTAATACCAAAGACTAAATTTTATTTTCAGGATTTAGACGAAGCGCTAGACGTTAAGTATTTGTGTTTCTCCATGCATTTGTCTTTCTCTCATAAATATTTTTATTACAGTCAAAATAATATTGTGCCAAGTTTTATAAAAAGCTTTTGAATGTATTTTTCCATTGTATTTATATGTAGTTTCCTTAGATATATATATATATAAAAATAATAATAATGGGTGGTATATATATGTTTTTTAAGTGAAGAAATACCTGTATAAGTTTAGTGCAGTTAGCATTAAGTCTGTGCAGCTGTAGGGTATCTTTCCTTTATAACATATAACTTGCCTTGTTTATTTGTGTGCAAATAAAGTAAGCTTACAATGTAACAGGAAGGACATTAATTTTTAACAAGCACATTCCATACAGCAGTCCAGATTCATAGCTTGGATTTACACTTCTTGTATACGTGATTCAGGAGAGTGAGGCAGAAAAGACTACCCTGGAGAGAGCCACTAATGCCCTTTCTTACAGCATGTCCTCCACTCAGATTCTGTTTTCCCTAGTGGATGTTGAGAAAATGAATGTGTGAGAAGCTGCAATAAATGAGGTCGCTGATTATTTTGTATTTATGTAGAGTTCCTGTGTATATTCAATTCATTCTAGATCTGGCATGTATGCAGTTGACTGAGCGGAAGTTTTCCAGAAACAAGCAGAAGCTGATACAGTAGAGACTAAATATTACTTGATCTCACACCATCTATCTTTGACAGATGTACTTCAGACTTCAGCTCGGCACCAGCGGAGTTATGCTGATGTAAAACAAGGGGATGAATAACTGAGTCAGGCTCAAGTAGTGTCACAGTGCAGGAGATCATGGGAGAATTGAATGGACAATTAGGATGATGATCAGATTTTGCTTATTGCTGTATTTTCTAATTTAAAGTCATTGAATAACAGATTTTGACGTTCAGGTTTTGGTCATGCTGTGGATATGTTAGTAATTGAGTTCTGTCCTTGGTGTTCTCATCTGTGCTTTGCCTTTCAGTCCTGTCAGCTTGGCTCAGAAACCCAGCTGTAGCTGTACTTTTTTCCCCGCACTTCTGCCAGAAGAGAACCTGCCTTCAGAGGCAGGACGGATGGAGATTGTTCCTGACAGCACAGAAATGAGGGAGCAGTTAGCCTGGGATGGTGAGATGGAAGTGCCTTCCTCCAACTACCAGATCAGAGTGGTGATGAAGGTGAGCACTTCAGAGAGGCAGGAACAGCAGCAGAGTGAAAGAGAATGCAGTGTAGTGGCAAGAAGAATTTTTACCTTTCTTCAACAAAGTCCTGAGAGATTTAAGTCCCTTGATGATTTTGAAGTCCCTCTAGAGAGCTGTGTGTTGCTTTGGATTTTGAAACCTTTGACAGTTTGACAATTTTGACAATTTGGCTTCCTCAAAATTGTGTAGAAAGTGTGGGGAAGAAGAGAGAGTTAAAACCAGCCTTCCCAACTGTAATATAGCACACTGTCCTGAATTCTTCCTCCCTTCCCACTTTTTGTAAGGCAGCACAAGACGGGCACTTTTTCTCTCTTCAGTTCCTTGTGCCTCAGCGTTGTAGCACAGTTGTTTTCGTTCCTGTCACGGATCTGAACATTTCTGATTGACTTCTTTACATCTTGATGTAGGACTAAACTAGTAGGGGTAAATCAACATGCACACAGGAATGCTCTCAGTACAGAAACTTGTTTCCCAGTTGTATTTCTCACCACTGAAGAGGCTTCATGTCCACACTTGGGGTTGTGGTTCCCATGGTTGTGCTGTTTTTGGAACAAAGGTGAGAGATGAGAGTCTGGTTCTTCTGTACATCGTGTGCAAGATGGTGCCAGACAGTGAGCCACAAGTTCAAAGCTAACTGAGCTGCACACCAGGTACGGAAAAGGTGGGTAATTATTTTCTTGTAAACCCATTATCTGTTGTTTGCCACACAAATATTGCCCAGCTGTCTGTCTTGGGGATAGCAGCAAGACAGCAGCATGATTTAAGTCAGGGGTCAGGTGCAGCCTTTGGCAGAATTCCCGTATGTGAGTTCATTGTGACTCCTGCTGTGCTGTGGCTCTGTGTCAAGCCTTCTGAAATCTATTTTACAACGAGCTCTCAACAAATTGATTAGATTCAGTTGGGTTTATTTGCTGAGCTTGTGAGATTCTTAACAATACACATTGTCACATTGAATTTTATAAACTATGGATTTATTTGTGCAGCTGTTACAAGACAACTGTTGGAAGCTGCTGCATCTGGTTTTCTTGCAGGGCCTGATGCCTACTGAAAATCCAAGCCTGTTTCCAGCTCAGCAGGTGGCATCCCCCACATGTCCTAATGACACCAGGCCCAGGAGTGACCACTGGATTAAAAAGTGACTCCTATTGTACCGTGAGCCTGTGCACATCACTGCTTCTGTCTGTCCTTAAAGCCAAGACAGGAGTCCACACAGTCCCACACCAGAGACGAGCTCTTTTTCATTACCATGACACAGCAGTGAGAAGTATCTTGTCATCTGCAACTGCCTGTCTTCTCAGCCAGAAGAAAATAATGGCTTTTGTCTTCCAGTTTTTAACTCCACCTGTTTTGCACAAAGATTTGACTTTTCTCCTGGACATTTGCCATAGAGAAGGCTTGCAGATTTGAGCACACCCTGGCCAAAAAAAATGGCTTAATGATTTTCAACTTCCTTCTGCCTAAAACCGACCAGGATGCTGCTGCTTGCATTTGATGTATAGAGGTACAGCACAAAAAACTCCAACCATCCAAACAAAAAACTCCAAAATACCCCACATTCTCGTTGTCTCTTACCTGAATGCTCTTTAATGTTCTAAGCTCTCACTACAAAAGACTCTTAATGTTACTAGAGCCAAAAGAGGCTGGAATTTGGCCTGTCCTGTTTTTCACAGGCTGATGGTGGCTGGTGACGTGCTGATTTCCCCACACAAGACTTGTTTTCCCTTGTTTGCAGGGACCTTTTATACCACAGCAAAGGAAAGAAAAGGCATTTTGAAAAGGAGGAGAACACAGTTCCACAAAAATTGGCCTTAGGGGTAGGTGTAATCATGAAATCTGGTACTTTTGGATGAAACTCTCGTCCTATCCTTTAAGAGGACTGAACCCTGGAAAGAGAAACTTGCATTTAACAGTTGTTATAATGAGCTAAAGAAGTAACAGCAACATAACTGATTAGTTTAACTGATTTAACTAATTTAACAGCCACATTAAGAACGAGCATGTGAGAGGCTGAAATGTGCAGCAAAGGAGTGCAACAGTCAGAGCAGAGGCTCTGGAAACAAACCAGATTGAAAGGGAAATACTGTGGGTGTGCCAATCAGGTAGGCAAGGCAAAAGTCAGAAACCAGAGAAGGCCTTTTCAGTCCCCTCACCACCTCAAGGAACATTTGAGCTAGATATTTTTGGAAAATGCATTTCTCTCCTCTTTCTGAGAGGAGAGAAAGACAACAGCTAACTGGTTAAATATTTTCCATAAATATATATAGAAATGTGAAAAGGTGCTAAGCACTTCAATTTATTGCTCTGGTACTTGAACTGTGAAAATATTGAAAGAGAAGGAGGGGGAAAAGGAGAAGGAAATGGATTAGTAAATAGTGTGTTCATGCAGCTGCTGCCACCCAGTGTCAAGTGAAAGTATAAATATTATTAGAAAGGCCACAGAGATAGAATTTCAAGCAAAGGCTTAGAAAAGGCAGTTTAAAGCAGTAAAAAACCTTAACCAGACATGCTCAAAGGATCAAATATCACACTGCTGGGGGTCGTACCTTCCCCTCTTTCAGTAAGGGTGCTGCTTATTTCATTACAAAGCAAAGATTATTTGTCATCAGATAAGCATCATGACTCTAAGAGAGATAAGAGCATCAGGTTTTAGCCATGACCTGATGACTTGTGTCACCAGTTCCCATTTCTCACAGCCTGCCCTACTCCCTGGCTGAGGCAGTGGGGTGTAAGGTGAGGCCCTGAGGTGATCCCTGTGCCTCTTTGGACTGATGCAGGCAATACAGGGCTGCACTTGCTCACTGCAACTCAGACCTGGCAGCTTCCAACTCCCTGGTCTGGCAGGGTCTGTACCAGCAGGACAGGAGTTCCTATTGTCATTTCTCCCTTGGCTCTGGCTGACAGAGGCCACGGATAGCAGATGATCCTCTGTTCAGCAGTCCTGGAAGGCAGCCCTGGCTGATGGACACCACAGATTGTTGCAGTTCCAGCTAATGGACGTTCCAGTGACCAGATGTTCTGGATAAAGAGATGCTCGTGCTTCCTACAGCTCTTGCTGACAGAGTCCAGTACGTTGCTCCTCAGGAAGCCCCAGCTAATTTCAGTTCCTGCTTCTTGCAGCTCTGACTCTGTCTTGCAGCTCCAGCTCCTGCAGAGTTGTGATGAAAGATGCTGCTGCTGCTCAGTTCAGGTGATTTCAATTCCGGTTGCTGAACACTCCAGCTTCTTATAGCTTTGGCTTGTGTCAGTTTAAAGTTGAAACTTTAACTTGTTGAAACTCCAGCTTTTGTGCAGCACTTTTGGCTTCCTACAGCTCCAGCTGATGGACACAGCCTTATTTTAATTTCCAGCTCATTCCAGCTCCACTTTGTTGAAGCTCCACCTGCAGTACAGGTCGCTCAGAGTAAGAGTTGCTCCTGCTTCTTCCAGTACCTGCTGATGGACATTTTCCAGCATGTTACTGCTCAAGCTGTTTGAAGTCTTAGGTTAGTTCAGCTCCTGCTTCTTGAAACTCCAACTCTACACAGCACCTCTGGCCCCTGGCCAGAAAAGAGTGAGAGCACTGGTGGGACAATGTGTTTGTGGGAGGGCACAGCTACTTTCATTGGGGGAGCAAAGGCTTTTGCAGCAAACCCATTTGTGTGAGTACATTATCACCTGGCTGCTCCAGTGCTGGGATAATGGGACTAGTATCATGGAATTATAGGAAGGAAGGGAAGCCAAGCTGCTGGGATCACTGGCTGAGACCATCAGCCTGACCAAGAGATGCCCCCTGTATGTAACACTGAAGTGCTCCCATTCCTCCAGCAAGGAAAAATACAAGTTCTATCTCTATATACAAAGGTTGTAACGACTAAGTTACCTTACAAAACACGTGGAGGGAACCTTGCCAACTCTAACTTCAAGCACAAAGTTTACAAGTACTTATGTGATAAGACACTTGAAGTGAAAACTAGCCTGGGACTTCCAGAGGTGTAGTACAGAGCAGCGACAATCCCAGCTCAGCCACCCTTTTGCACTATTCCTAAGCAAGGCAGCATGATGAGTGACCATCATTTGCAAAAGGGGACTCCTGGCTGAGAAACTGCAAATTCCAATTTACAAGACTGAAACTCCAAGGTCACTAGAAAAATGTTCCTCCTCATTGCTCACAGGAGCCAAAATTGGTTTTAACTTCCCATACATCTGGAAACCAACAGCCAACACACAACTTCACTGCCTACACAGTGAGATAGCGAAGCTGTGCAGTGATAATGACACCGCAGCAACAGAAAGCTCACAGCTCTTCTACCACGGCTGACAGGGAAGGTCCCAGATGCCTGCTTTCCTGAAACTTCAAGTTTTTCCCAATACAAGAGGCTAATCAAACACTTGTACGTTATTCACTCTCCTTGCTAAGCTGTGTGTAGCTGTACTAACACCTGAGCAGCAGCTGGTGTCATGTAACTACCCCGGCCCCAAAACCAACTCAAGGAGAGCATTCAGGATGTCATCCAGCTGCAGGTTGAGAAGAAGAACATCACCTTGGGAAGTTGCTCCAACCAGTCTAAGCAGCAGAGCAGAGTCACTCTCAGAAGTATATGCACAGCTCAGCGTATTCAGTAAGTCATCAAGAACAGCAGTTCTTCCATAGTGAAGAGACTAGGGACAAAAAATACATTCCTGTAGCCAAGTGCATTTGAGAACTAGGCAAAGACTGAAAAATATAAAGGCTTAATACATTTATTAGTAACTGCTGGCATGTACTGTAGAATAGGCTGCAACCTTCATACACAAGGAATTCATGGTAAGTACTGGCCAAGCATTGCCAAGCACAAGTTAAACAGAAAACTGCAAAAGCATGCACAACCTTCACACACTTACTGAACTGTTCTGCGTTTGTAAATCCATCTCACACTTGTCCACTCAATGTTTTCAGTCCTATTTAAATGCTACAAGGACCAAAATTAAGGATTTAGAAAAGGACTAGTGACAGCAGCTGTTTGCAAGTGGCAGGTAGGAAGCAACTCCAGGTAACAGTTCTCTCCCTGCTCAGGGGTTAATTCCACTCAGCTGTGAGCAAAGTTGGCAAGCAGAGAACTCATCTCTTATTGCAAAGGAAACAGCAGATGCATATAGAACATGTCACACTTCAGACCCACCTTTTTTTCCTGAAGGGGCCATAAAAGCAAACAAGTAACCTGATGTGACCCAGGTGGTTACAGCAGTCCCTGCTTCCTCACTTGCTCACAGAACAAGCTAATAACAAGTTATTATACTTCCGTATAGTTCTAGACTTGCTAATAACAAAACTCCAATTAATTACAAAGCCAGCTGGCCAGTAACCTTCCCCCTCAGCTCTAGGTTTTATTACCTCTCTCAGTATTTTCCCATTTTGTACCTTACCCTCCACATCACCAGCAAACACTACCATGACAACAGTGTTGCACACCGCACAAGGTACAGCCAGGCCCTCAGCCCACATGATGACATTCCCTATGGTTGTGGCTGCTGGGCATCTTTGCTTGGTCGAACACCTTTCACATCAGGCCCTAACCCAGAAGGGCAATTGAGAGATTGCTTACAACTTTAGTCAATTTGACTAGAAGCAAAGCTCAGACCTTTAGAAGGGTAAACCTCTTCTTGATGTGTGCCTGAGACCAGGCAGATTGTGCTGTTCCACATCTCAACTCTAACACACAAGTACAGTCACTGCCACAGCCCTACTCTGGACTGACCAGGAACCGGTGCTGTGATGAGCAAACCTTTGACATGCAGATACTGGGTGCAGAAGCTTTCATTCAGATATAGGGAATTTTAAGTGTTACTCTGCTGTAAGCCAGCCTGTAAACTGGCTTTTAGTACTTTTGCAGCAGAGACAGAACTGCAGTTTAAATGCAGCTCTGCCCTCTGGAAATGAAGTTACAGACTCAAGCTCACTTGCAGCAGCTTGTCCAGTAAGTACTTTTGTGGTGTTCTTTAGTGCTACATCAACGCCCAAGCGATCAGCAAGTTCCAAAGGTTAACTAAAATCCAGGGTGTG
>VZTZ01018449.1:341638-352048 GCA_013400955.1 Drymodes brunneopygia
GTCTGTGCAACTCAGAGCCTGTAATTAATACATTAAAATTCTGACCACTAACACACGGGGAACTACAATGGCCATTAAGCTTACAGCAGCATCCATGCAAGCTGCATGTGGGGGATCCTTTTTATTAATCAATTTGTGAAGGTAGAACAAGTTCCAAAAGTACGAGCAGTTTGTTTCACCACGTACCTCACCAAAACCTCCAAAATATTCTCGTATTTTCTCCTCAGGTGTGTCTGGAGATAAGCCCCCAACAAAAATCTTTTTAACAGGTTCTTTTGTTTTCATGGCTTTAGCTCTTTTTGGATCAATGACCTTTCCATTCAGCTTGTGTTCCTTCTGGTCCATGACCTGTGGAAAATTAAAACACAGTCATACACAGTTCCAAGCTAAATGTTCCACTGATGTTTTGAGTAAAGCCAAACTTGCTTCAGTCTCAACACTTGGACTACACTAATAATTTGTTGCACAAAACCAAAGATTTCTGTGATCTTTGATCACTATCCACTGACACAGACAGGTCTGACAACTGGAACCACTATTACCCCACAGAAGCAAGAGTATAACATTTCTCAAAAAGTACTCTACTCATCCTCATCTCATCCTCAGACCTTAAGAAGTAAAAAAGCTATACTTCAGATATCACAAAGGCCAATGAAGGTGAAAACTTTTCTGTGTCCTGCATCCACAGCATTTTAGAAAAGTTAGCAGCTAATTTTGCTTGGATAGAGCCCAAATGTATCAAAGCTATTGGCTCTACTCCAGGGCTTCACGTTCCAGCTCTGGAATGTAAAGACTTGAAGTTCTTTGAGAATGCTGCTTTCACAGCAATAGGCAGCAGACATTTAAACACTGTATTTTTCAAGTGCCCAAGTCCAATGGCTTGCACAACACTCCCCTGCAGTGTCCAAATCCATACCCTAGGAATCACTGCTAGTCCTGGACACCACATCATGAGTGAGAGGGTTCATAAAAGAAAGCATTTCAACAAGCACATTAAATACACTCCACCTCTGAATCATCTTTACCAGAAGATGTACAAATAATGCCTACAGTCATTCTAGCGAGTGCTTTATCTCTGATACCTAAATTTGAACATGTCTCGTTACATTAATCCCACCTTATCCACACTCTCTGATTCTTTGAAGAGCACAAAGCCGAAGCCTCTCGATCGCCCGGTGATGGGGTCCAACTTTAGAGTGCAGTCAACAACTTCCCCAAACTTAGAGAAGTAGTCCTTCAGATCCTTCTTGGTCGTGTCCCAGCTAAGGCCACCAATGAACATTTTCCTGTTAAGACAAGTTAGTCAATCTGTAAATGTGTGTTACCCAAAATCCTGCACTGCCAAGCTTTATGAATTCAATTACCTAATGCATGAGACTGGCAGTATTTTATCAGTCACCCCACTACACACACACAGGCCTGCACTTTTTGACAACTCGCTTAAATGATTCTGGCCAGCACAGATAAAGACTTCCACTTACACAAACGTTTTTCACTGCCTTCCCCTGCAGCTGCTTACTCTGCTGTCCCAAGAAACCACTAGTAGTGATAAAAAGATATTTTACTACTGTGGTTAAAACAGAAGCATTTATCTACTAGTCTGGAATAGACATATGCCCAAACTAGTAAACTGAAATAAATAAAGTTCAGACAAGTTCCCTTCCCCAGAAAGCAGTAAAGAAAAAGCAAAGTATTAGATGGTCAGAAGTCCTTCACAAAAACTTTATATAAACAGCTGGCATAATCCATTACCATCAAGAGAATGTCTTTCCAATATTTCCACAGCACCAGTGTTGCTGGGCAGATGTGCACAGCATATAATTCATAACCTGCATTTTCAAAAGCACACTGGAAGTTTAGAAGCAAATCATAACCATCCCATCATGTTAGTATAGCATAAAAAAATTTAAAAGATGAAAAATCAAGTCAGTATACACACAAATTAAACAGTCCAGGTTATTAGGCAGCTGTTCAAAAGAGGATTTAATCTGAGATGATCTATTTTAATACTGATAAAGAAGATTTTACAGTGAGCTCTAACCAAAAAATATGATCCATTATGATTTATAAAAGTGCTTTCTACAAAGCTTTGCCCATTTTCACTGTCCCAACGTATTCCACAACTTATTTCATTTATCAGAAAACCTGAAAAACCACTGTATCATGTTTCCAACCTTTCCACTTCCCACGCACAAATATTCCTGCCAAACATGTAAAAGAGCATTGCACCTCCACAACTCTAAACTCTCTCAAATCAAAAGCTGCTCCTGTGAACTAACTCTGCTGAATTAGCTGTGTTCTCACAGAATTAACAAGAGCAGTCGGTTTCTGACAAACATATACATACAGATGATATGTTCAGGAGTTTTAGATGTTTTCATAACAAGTCTCCAAATCTGTAAAGAAGGAGCACCAACTCCCCACCCCTTTATCCATTTTCCCACTAGTTCTAGATCTCTCTTCAACAAAGTACCAACACCCCTTTCTATCAGGTGTGACTTCTTATAGACCTCATGGAAGAAATGGTCCACCCTGGTAAACCAGCAGCCTCATAGCAGTACAGACAGTAAATTAAAGGAGCTTTCTCTCCTTTGTTCACCCATCATTAAGGTCCTTAGTTTGTTTGCTTTCCTGTGGAGGGTTTTTTAAGCAGCCCAACAGAAGACACACAGGATGCAGCACCATGTTTCTGACACATGGGGGGCAGTGATGCTCTAGCAGTTCCTACTGAACTGACACTTGCTACACAAACCACCTGTTTCAATATCAACATCCAGACCCTGCTTTGTGTCGCTAAGGACAGAAGGACCAAGAACACAAGCTTGAAACCAACAGCCTCGGAAGGCTTTTCACCTCTCCACGCAGTAGCTGCACCTTTGAGCCCAATCACAGAGCAGCAAACCACGGCTGCTTCAGTCTGCCCCTACATAAACTACTTTGCTCCAAGGCAAAACTGATCTCAGGTCAAGGCTACAACACAAACAATTCAGGAGCAGTGGCACAACGCTGCCAAAAGTTTGTAATATACATACATTTCCTAGCCCACAGTCTGGCTGGTCTAAGTCACACCAGCACATACGGTTTCCCAAAATAAGTTACCAGAAGTGCACTGGGAAAGCTTTCAAACCTCAGACTTAGCTAAACAAGGTATCACAGATATGCTTTTTTCCTTTCACTACCAGAAGTGTTGTCAAAACACTGTTTCCTGTACGGCATTGACAGGTCAAATAAAAAGACTGAACTAGACTACAAGTCAATGTGTGATACATATAATCACTGCCCAATGTCACTGCACCGCTCAGAAACAACTTTTTCTAGGCTCTGTTGCCTCAAAAGAACCTGAGCTTGCCCATGAAAACTCTTTAATTGGCATGCATTCAAGGACAGGAAATAAAACAAGCATGCAAACTCCAAAGATATTTAAAGCCGTAAAGAGCAGGTGAAAAGTAACAAAACTATTCCAATTTTTTGCTAATCCCAGCAAAACACTCAATAAAAGGTTCCTTCCTGTTCTCTCTGCCTGCAGTATCTCAAATTATTAACATCTCTTTCAGTAACACCCAAAAGGATGGAAGGAAGAAGGAGGAAGACACTCAGGAAGGTCTTGTAGCAGTTATCTGCAGGACACAGCAGCCAGTGCTCCTTTATCCAGGTTATTTTCTGCCTTGACCAAAAACAGACCTGCAGCTCGAGTTTCTCACGGACCAACAGGAGACAGCAGAGTACATCAGCCTGTCCTGTCACTGTATTTATTACACACAAATTTCACTGGCAATACAAAAGGGACACTGCCCCAGGCAGGGACCCTATGAAGATGAAAAGCTGTCTTTATTCTTCCTAAACAGAGTAATGGAACATGCTGAGTTGGAAGGGACCTATCAGAATCATCACGTCCAACTCCCAGCCCTGGAGAAGACACCCCAAGAGTCACACCATGTGCCTGAGAACATTTTCCAAGTGCTTCTTGAACTCTGTCAGGCTTGGTGCTGTAACCGCTTCCCTGTGGAGCCTGTTCCATTGCCAAACCACCCTCCAGGTGAAAAACCGTTTCCTCATACATAACCTGAACCTTCCCCGACTTAGCTTCCTGCCTTTTCCACATCTACTTCTCAAGTTCGGACACCACCCAACATAATCCGCCCCAAAGCAAGTTCCGTGAGAAGCAGAGACATGTTTTAGGCTGGGAAGAAGTCCCGATGCCTAACGCCGCTGACACTCAGCTGACACACTGTAATGTTTACAGCACCGGGCAATGCTGTGACTGCAACCAGAGCATTCGGCTACAACGAGCTACAGTCTTAACGCAAGTACCGCACTTTAACTCATAGAAAAGGCATCGTCAAAAAGAAAAATAAGTAAAAGGGGTCCGTAGTTTGAGGCACATCACACCATCTGTACACCCCGGGACCAGACACCGCCCCCGCCGCCCGGCCCGGCTCATGACGTCGCCGAGGCGCCAAGTAAACAAACAGGGCAGCGAGCGGGGCCGGGCCGGGCCGNTGCCGCCGCCTCCCCGCCGAGGCCCCGGCCCCGCTGGCGGCCCCGGCCGAGCGTGCCGATCCTGCCGAGCACTCCTCCTCTCGCTCCCTGTTTTTAATGGCGCCGCCACCGACCCAACCTAAAATGGCGGCCGGAAGGAGCGCGGCGGGCGGGACACGTGACGCCGCCCCCGGGAGCCCTGAGGGAGCGCGGGGGGAGCTCCGGCGCGGCCCCGGGAGCGGCCAGGGCCTGCGGGCACCCACATGGACACCCGTGGAATCGACAGGGCTGCACGGGGCCTCTAGAGAGCCAGTCCAACCCCCTCGCCCAAGGCACGGGCACCTGGAGCGGGTGGCACAGGAACAGGTCGGGGTGTGTTTGGAATGGCTCCAGAGAGGGAGATTCCACAACCTCCCTGGGCAGCTGTTCTAGTGCTCTGACACCTTCAGCTTAAGAGGTCCTTCCTCATGGTGAGGTGTGTTAAAAACGGGTCCACGAACAAAAATTTTAGTAGAACAATATTGAACATTTATTAGTAGAACAAGGGCAAAAGCAGCGCTGGGTGCATAGCATATCTGCTAGAGGCACACTTTTGTTCATTTAACAATGGGTTAAATGCTTTTAACTGTTACATATTCATTAAGCTCAGAAGAAAATTTACATTTCAAACACCCTTTCCCTCTGGTCTCTCTACCCCCGCTTCTCCCCAGAACGTCGCCTCTTAGCTTGCCGTGAGATTGTCCAGACACCTTCGAGAGCTGTGAATTGGCCTTATCTTCTTCTTGTTCCCTTGAAATTCCTTTGCACTGCAAGTCATCTGCTCAAAAGGCGTTTATAGCTATATATTTATGACTACATTTTCAATTTATCACAATTATCTCGAGGTTATAATTTTACTAAAATCTCGTTTCTACTTAACTATATTTTATCATAACACTATTTTTACAAAGCCAACATTTATCATTTATTCATCCATTACAGATGGAACTTGTGTTTTAGTTTACGGCCATTGCTCCTCGTCACTTAGCACCACTGAAAAGCATCTGGTGCCATCCTCTTTGCACCTGCCTTTGAGATATTTACGTGCTTTGATGAGATCCCCTTCAGTCTTCTCTAAAGCCCAGCTTGTGCAGTCTCTCCTCGTAAGAGAGGTGCTCCAAACCTCTCATCATCTTTGTGGCCCTTCACTGGACCCTCTCCAGTAGCCCTTGCCCTCCTTGTGCTGAGGAGCCCAGACAGAGCACTCCAGCTGCCTTTCACTAGGGCCAGGTAGAGCAGGAGGAGCACAGACTAAGTAAAACTTGGCTCTTAATGGGGTTTTTTATATTAACAAACTACTGTAGCAATGAAGCCATGTCCCTGTGGAACAAGTCTCCTTCAGCCCCACAGAGCTGCTGTGGAGGACAGTGCTGGATCCAGCTGCACTCAAAGTCAGTGTATCAACTCACACACTGCTGTGCCTTCTCCCAGCAGTCCCGTACTCTGCTTCTTTGGTTTGTATGCAGTGACCTGACTGAGCTTTAACAAGCAGTGTTTTGGTGCTGAGAAAAATCAAAACCTCAGGCAGGCTGCTGCAATCCTTTGCCCTCAGACAAAATGCATATGCTCCTTTACCCATCCCAACTACTCTCCTAATCTGTAAACATGCTGGGTTAATGCAGTGTTCTTTTCTCCAGCAATCAGGCACTCACGCTTTTAGTTGTTGCTTGCTAGTGTGCACTAGGATGGGAAACCTGTTTACTCATCCAGGTGAGAAGAGTTCAGCACAACACCTAACTTGTAGAGGCCAAGCTGTACAGAAAATAGTTGCTGACCCTAAAGTTCAAGAACTTGTAAACACCTGCTTGGAATTGGAATAGAATTGGTGTTGGAAAGTAAGTAAGCTAGGTTCTACAATACTCGAGGTTTCAAGTGCTTGAAAAACCTTGAAAAGTTCCAACTCCTCAAGCAGTTCTATCAGCATTAAAAAGGCACTGCTGTAGTTCTAGATCCCTCCTAAGAGGTACAAAACTGGCAGCATTGTGCCACAGACCACTCTCCTTGTTGCTGCAGAGGGCAGGACACAATTCTGCCAATTTTCCACAGTGATGAGAATTCCAAGCTCTATGATGATCTCAGAACAGACCAGGAGGAGGAGTGGGGGGTATGGACCTGCTTTCACAGTAACCCTGATCTCCAGAGAGGTACCTGCTCTTCTACCTGAGTAAAACTACAGTTACATCACTTTATGGTGACAGCAAGACTACACACTCACTTAAGTAAGCATTTATTAGAGAATCCTTTAACATGAAATTATACAAATAAAGTTTGTATAAACACAAATCCACATTGTGTTGTAACATGAATGGCAAAAAGAAAGTAAAAACCATAAAAGAAAACTAGTCGGCCGCTATGTACAGTTGGACACAGTTGTGTCATACACTAAAAGTCTTTTACAAAATAGTCATTTCCTCTCACGAAGACCACCCTCCATTCACTCGCGATGCGTTGCAAGATGGCTTTTTGTTGCAGTATCTCTACCTAAAAAATCAAGACAAAATGCATGTCAGATCTGTGACAGTTACTACAGGATTGTTAAAAGGTCCATTTTCATGAACTGCTTTAAGTCTTCTATATATTCCTTTCTTCACTGTTAAAGATCATATGCATATTTATTAAGGTAACACAAGAGGTTTGTTTAGTTACCCATCAGTAATTTATTTTCCCAAATATTGCCATTCAGCCCATCCAGGAAGCTGCTCCAAAACAGAAATCTCCAATTTAGACAAGTAAGCAGGCATTGGATAACTTTCTTTTCCATTGTAAACACTGCCAAAAGGCTTTCTGATTATTTGTTTGTACAACTAAACGACTTATGTGCGACACAAGTCAGGTCACGTTAGTTCAGACAGTCCATATGCATATGATCTTTAATGTTTATCCAGATTTAAAAGTTCGTTTTGGTTTGCAGATTTCACTATTAGCTATAAAAAGAAAAAAGCAAGCATTAAAATCTTAAAGAATGCACATTTAAAATGAGGTTCCACAATTGAAATACAACACTAAACAGAAGACCAAATGATTAAGCTGTAAAGGCATTTATGTACTTTAACTCCTGTAAAAAACCATTTAAGTTAAAGACACTTAATCTCCAAAAAAGATTAAAAAAAGAAGCCAAAGTCTGAAGTTTTCCACTTTAATCTTTACGCTGGTACATGAAGTTGGAAGAGACCATACCACAGGACAGCGTTTTCTGGTGTATGCCTTGCGCTCTGCCTGCAACGTGCGACCCCAGAGATAGACGTGGTCAGGGTGACACACGGCCTGCAATGAAGTTCCCGCTGGCGGGTACAAACAAGGTATAATGTCAGAGTTAGAAGACAACATTCTTGTTTTCCTTAAGTTGTACCCATTTCAGTACTTTACCTGTTAATACTTCTAATAAGTTTAATTATTCCTCTAGACCACCTGGTACACAACGCAAACCAGAAAAACTCTTATGTTTTTCTGATGTACTAAAGAAGATAAAGTCACGTTTTTACAAAGTTAAAGATCTATAGACACGTAGGCAAAGCTGGTTTTAAAAAAAAAAGTATTTTTTAAGTTAACAAAAGCTTAATTAAAGGAAAAGTCATGCTAGGCAAGTTTTTACTCGTTTGTCTATTGATCTTTAAATTAGATTAGGCATAGTCGGAGTGGAGCTTGTGCTCGTGTACACACCTGTTGGTCAGGTACTAGGTACTGCTTTAGTACGGCTGGTAGTTGTTTTGGTGGTTGCCGCCGCCACGGGACGCCTTCCCATATGTGCTTTGTTGGCCTGGAGGTCACATGTGGGGAAAAAACAGAACAATCAGTTTTAATATCCAGCCTTAGAAGGAGACTTCACACACAGCAGCACACCAAGACAATCTCATCTTTAGAGCCGTGTGCTGAGTAAGAGCAATGTTCCAGAGAGGGGATGCACGCTCTTGTTATCGGGAATGAGGGTAAACCACTTACCACTGTAATCTGTGTATCCCGGCCCATATCCATAGTTGGGATAGTTGTAGCCAGAGTAGTCGTAGCCTCCATAGCCACTGTAGCTCTGATCACTGTAAGCACTATTGTAATTCCCATAGCCTTGATCATAATAGTTATTAAATCCTTGGTTCCAGTTTTGTCCCTGACCTGAAACCAAGTATAGAAAGTTAAGTTTCAAAACTTATTTCACTCATCTCCTGTGCCCCTTCATCTAACTTTCAATGGCAATCTTCCTATACTAGAGCTATTATCCAAAAGAACCCTCTTGCCTCCCCAAGAACAGTAATTTTCTAAAAAGAATTGCGAGATCCCATTTTGATAAGAGAATAATCAGTAATTGCCTGAGCACCCAGTGCCATCACAGGAGCAGCCTTACTGTGTGGTGTGAGTTGTGACTGCTTGGTCTTTTAAGATTGAGATGCATTAACATAACAGCTGATTCCTTGAGCCATTTGAAGGTGCTGCAAAGTGACCACCCTATTCCTTAGCAAAAAGCTCCAGGTTTTTGGCCTGTGAGCCAATTAAATGTATCCCTTTCAAGTGAAAGTGTAACTGCGCTGGCTACACTGTCCACTACAGCTGTACAAAAGCACCCTACATCAACCTTGCCACTTCATCACTTAAATGCAAGCAGAGCAAGAGGAGACTCCTCAGCTTCAACAAGCAATCATAACCACCAGACCATCACTTACCGCTTTACACATTTGATTTAAATACAAGATCTGCACACAGGCTGCAATCTAGAATATCTACAAACACCTGAGTGTTTGATAAGACACCCAAGCACTT
The DNA here is from genome assembly GCA_013400955.1 of Drymodes brunneopygia. Taxonomy (NCBI): domain Eukaryota; kingdom Metazoa; phylum Chordata; class Aves; order Passeriformes; family Petroicidae; genus Drymodes; species Drymodes brunneopygia. The sequence goes on from VZTZ01018449.1 coordinate 350,906, forward strand.
ACATTATTAGGAGCACTGAAAATACTCACCCCGTCCACGCCCCCTTCCGCCTCCACGTCCACCAGAAGAATTGTTTTTCCCTCCTTTCTGCTGCTGCTGCTGTTGCCTGTACACCTCTTTGGGCTGTGCTACTTTGATCTCACACTGTAAAGACAGAAATCCTTTAACTTATCAAGAATGCCAAGAGCATTTTGTGAGCTGGTTTCACAGAAGTCTACAGAGATTTCACATGCTAAGAACAAGAGTTTTCCTACCTTGCCTGAACCAATCTGGTGGTATCTGCTCTCTAGTAACTTCTTTACTGGCTCTTCATCTGTGTATGTGATAAAACAGAAGCCTCTCCTTTCATTCGTCTTTGTGTCCATGGGAAGTTCAATGTTTTCAATCTGAAATCAAAATAAATATAAGCAATGCAAGAAATCTGTATGCAACTACACTGACTACTTCTGGCAGCCATAAATCAGACCATTACAATTCTATGAAATCATTAACATATACATTTAACAATCTCTAGTTTTGGCTAATTCCCTCTACGCAAATTCCGTCTTAAGAGAGACAGGCAAAACTTTACTTGAAAACCAGAGGTGTTCTTATATGCCAACATACTATACCTCGCCAAAAGCACCAAAGTACTCCTTAATCTGTTCTTCAGATGTATCTGGACTCAGGCCACCAACAAACACTTTTTTGGGTGGCTCCTTCCCTTTCAGCGCTTTTGCCCTTTTAGGATCTATTAACTTCCCATCCAGTTTGTGCTCCTTCAGTTCCAACACCTAAAAAGCAAAGGAAAAAAGTCTCAGATCGCTACAGCCACACCAGCTGTCTTCATGCCGCTGATCCGCAGGAAAAGCACCCACCTTCTCCACGCTGGCAGCATCCTTGAAGAGCACGAACCCAAACCCCCTCGACCTTCCGGTGACCGGGTCTGTTTTGATTGTGCAATCCACAACCTCGCCGAACCGCGAGAGATACTCCGTCAGGTCCTTCTTGCTGGTGTCCCAGCTGAGGCCTCCGATGAACATTTTCCTGGGGGGCAGCAAACGCGTACAGATTCGGGTGAGGGAGCGACGGGGGAGCCCCCCCGCGCCCCCATAGGCCGCCGGTGACGTCACGGCCCCGCTCGGCCCCCCCCGCCCGTGTCCC
>VZTZ01018449.1:352335-383674 GCA_013400955.1 Drymodes brunneopygia
CCGCCGCCGCGCGTCCCCGGTGCGCCCCACGTGCCGCCGCCGCCATGGGCGTGCTGCCGGTGCCGGCGGAGGTGCGCGCTATCCTGCTGGACATCGAGGGCACCACCACCCCCATCGCCTTCGTCCAGGTAAGAGCCGGTGGCCGCCGGCGCCGCGGGGGCTCCGGTAGCATCGCGGCTCCTGTCGTGATCCCCCGGCCCTGGCGTCGCGGGGGGCTCCTGGAGCATCGCCGTTCGTACCGTGACTCCCCAGCCCTGGAGGCTTGCCGCGGGGCACGCCCGAGGTGCCGCCCGGAGCGAAAGCCGGGGCCCGTTTTCTGCGTTTTTCCGACTAATGCTCACGAGAAAATCCGCCTTGTCTTGCCGATCGGCCGCCCCCTCGGTGGGCTGGGGAGCGGGTCACTGCCGCTGAGATTCGGGGCAGGTCAGGGATTGTTTCATGGATATAGAGCAGCTGGAGTGCTCGCAGCCTCCTCCGGGAAAAACCCTCCAACATCGCTGTTCCTTTGATGGCTCGGGCTGCAGCACCGCACCCGGCTCTGCAGAGAGCCTCAAGTGCGATCTCTTTGAAGTAAGGTGCTTCTTTGCCTTAATTTCAGTAATTAACAATTTGCACTAATCGCTAGTTCTCGGGGTTATGCGCTGCCTTTTCCCTTCGGGAGGATGGCACAGCCGAATGCCCCCCGTGTTTCGGAGGAGCGTGTCCAGCCCTGCGGGAGGGCAGCGCGGGGGACACACCGAGCGTACGCGACACAGACTGGTGGCAGCCAGTGTACGAGTGGCTCCCCTCGCCCAGGAAAAAGCGTAAGGCTGCTGGAAACGCTGGTTTAGGTGCAGAACCGAGGGGACCGGGAAGTCCGCGAGTCGCAGGCGCTTGGAGAACCGCAAATTTTAATAGCCCAGGGTCCGTCCCCTCCGGGAGGCTTTGGCTGGCAGGAGGGAGCGCAGCGAGCGGACGAATCCCTTCTCCTGCCGGTAATTAACCTGGATTTCTCCATGAGACATTACAGCTTTTGGTAGATCTTTGTAGCCAGTAGCTTACAAAGGTGCTTTGTAACCCACATGGCAGGTGAAGGCTCCTGCCAGGCTTTCTAGAGGTTTCTGCTAACACAGTTTAACAGATGAACAGCATGACCTACATCTTTCCTTCCAGTGCTCTTGAAGAAACTTCAGGCCTAGATGGCATTACAGCTTCCTCCCTCCCCTCAATATCTTTCAATTTAAACAGTTCAGACAGGTCAGGTTTCTTACTAAACATCTAATAGAGCAACAGAGTTGTTTTGTTGTGCAAATAATGCCATGCACCTGAGACTTTGAGTTTCCACCCAAAGTCTTTCTGTTGCAGGGAGGCCAAATGAGTTTTGGTTCTCAATAAAATTCAGTTTGATGGAAATCCTGAAAATGCTTCGAACGAGTTATATTATTTGGTCTTTCAGTTAACCTCTATTTGCCTTTGAAGGTCCGCTGCTGATTTGGCAGACACTTTATTCTTTAATATTAAACGGTTTTATTTAATCCTTTCTCTAATGTTAGAATGACTGAATATGCAAAGTAAGGAAATAGAATGAGTCAGTTGATGGGTGGATTAAGGAAAGATACCAGAAAAGAGAGTCTTTCTTCTACAGAGACTCTTGGCCTATTAAACTTAGTACATCATTGATTGGGATCACTCTTGACATCCATAAACCATCTCTCCCACTGGCTGTCCACCGTTCCAGCTGTCACATGGGTGTCACCTCTTAGTTCACAGACCGATGCATTTGCCAATGGACTAAGACTTTTACCCTTTAAAAATCCTCCAAATCACAGAATCCAGTGATCTTTCAGATCTTTCTGTTTGGAAGTTTTTCTTAGCCAGCATAAGAGTACAAAACAGTGCTTTTGGAAAACCATTTGGACCTTTTGACATCTGAGTTGTAAAGGAGGTTAAACCAAGCCAGCAGGTCAGCTGCATTTCCCAGCAGGTTCGCTTTAAGTTCCTCCATGATTTAAAAGATAGTTAGAAAGTAAAGGAAAAGAGAGAGTAACTGGGGGCTTTACAAGGCTTTTGATTTCCTTAGACAAGTCTGTGGTAATTTTTTAGGCAATTTGTATTGTTTTTAAAATATGCAACATGGAAAACACAATATTAGAGCAGTAGAAAATCCTGCAGTTCTGCCAGCACATCACACTCTCAGGACCACTGCTTTCTTAATTCATAACAAGCTAAAGATGACAAACAACAAGGAATGAGAAACTATGGGCTGATTTTTGAGGAGAGGTGAGTTCAGGTTAGTTTTTTCCCAATTAAGAAAAGCTCAGTTCTCTATCCAAAGGAGGGAGTTCCCTGCCCTTCTCCTTGACCTGAGGCTTTTCCCACACTGTGAACGGAGGTGCACGGTGGCTGCTTGTGGCTTCTGACTCACGAAACACCATTAATGAGAGCAATTTGTAATTATTTCTGGTTGCCCTTGGGATCTCTGTGAAGGTTTGTCATTTTCCTGTGACACTCTTCCCAAACCGCATTTAATTTCCTTTGCAAGACTGTCCTGTGGAGCTTGGTGTCACAGGACCAGGCTTTTCACTTTAAAAGGTCCTCTGGCTTTGGCGAGAGGTGGAGACCTGTTTTCACAATGAGCTTTGCTAGGACAAGTGCCCCATCCAAAATACAGTGGCGTAACTTCTCAGTTTAGAGTACATACATTGTGAGCCTTTTACTCCTCAGCTGGTGGGAATGTGGGGTCATGTATGTCTTTTGAGACATTTTTTGGCAAGCCCAGGAAAAGTTATCACTCACCTTTCCATCTTAGGCTTTAAAAGTTTCAGCTATGTAAACATTTGCGTAAAAAAAATCCACCTGCGCTGATCCTGACCTGAGGCTGGCTCAGTCCTGTGACCAGGCAGAACTTTCAGCAATCTGCAGCTGTAGGGGAAGCTCAGGCTGGGAAAATAACTGTACACGGCAGCATGTACAAATGGTTCCTCTAAAAGCCAGTCAGCCTTACCTGTGCGAGGTTAAAGGAGCAGCCTGTTTTTCTGCCAGGAGACCTTGTTCCCGTACATCAAAGACAACGTGAAGGAGTATCTGCGTGCTCACTGGGAGGAGGAGGAGTGCCAGCGGGATGTTGGACTTCTGAGGAAACAGGTGAAGTAACAGAGTTATTCCATGCGTCTGTGTTTTCAGAGCATGCCTGAGGTTTCAGGTCACTCGGACTCTCTCCCGGTCACCCAATATTTGTCCCTCTCTCTTTGCCCCCACCCTTGGAGGCTGCTTGCCTTGGTGTTGGGTTCTCGTCCATCCAAAGCCTGGCTGTGCTTGGCAGGCAACAGCTTCCCTCAGCTCACCTTGGTCTTCACAGCCCCTGGGCAGCTGTTGAGCCAAGACTTCCTAGCTTTTTGCCTTCTCTTGTTGAATCTAAACCTCTTTTGGGAAGCAGCACAGGGGGATGGCAGAGCACTTGGCCCACACAGGGCTGCTTCTGTACAGGGGCACAGCATCAATTTGAGGCCTGTGGCTTAAGCCAACAAATGAATTTGCTTCTTTGCCTTAAGTTCAGTAATTAAATTCTTAAGTAAGCATAGTTCTCATTAAGAGTATTTACAATAAGCCACAGTAATGCTAATGGCTTGGTTTGGAAAGTACAATCCGACTGAGTATTTCTAAACACAACTGAAGTCTCAGTTTTCTTTTATCAGAAAAGCATTCAAATAACATTTTAACCCCTCGTGTGAAGAGCAGTTCAAGCAGTGTCCTGCACAGGGTTGTATGGATGCAGGTGTTAGACCGCTTCCTACATTAGAGGTGCTGAAATTGCTCCACCTCTTCCCTCCCCTCTTATCATGGATGATTGCACAGAATCACAGAATATTCTGATTTGGAGGGGACCCACAGGGATCAGCAAGCCCAGCTCTTCAGTGAATAGCCCGTACAGGGATCAAACCCGCAGCCTTGGCATTGTTAACACCGTGCTCTAACGGCACTTTTCAGGCTCAGGAGGACTCCAGCCTGGACGGGGCCGTGCCGATCCCTCTGGAGAGCGGCAGCGGGGAAGAGGAGCTGGAGCGCGTCATCCAGGCGGTCGTGGACAACGTGCACTGGCAGATGTCCCTGGACAGGAAGACCACGGCACTGAAGCAGCTGCAGGGCCACATGTGGAGGGCAGCCTATGCCACCGGGCACGTCAAAGGAGAGTGAGTAATTGTGTGAGTAGTTGTGTGCCCCCTTCCTGGGGAGGCAGGTATGGTATGGGGAGCATCTTTCCTAAAAGTTTCTTAGCAGAACAGATATTCCTGGGAACAGCCCCACTTACAAATACAAGTAGCATCTCTAGCTCAGCAGACAAACCAATATTCGAGCGATTTCTTGGTGAACCAAGAGTCTGAGGGACAAGTATGAACTTCTTACAGTTCTCTGTCTTGCATTTTTTATCCCCAAATTGCAGTCATATTTTGGAACAAGTATAAACAAGCCAGAGTTGCAGGTCAGACCCTTTCAGTTGTTTCCTCCTGCTTTGTCTTTCACCTCTGTGTTTCCTGCCTTTCCACTTCTTTTTGTCTTCAGATTCCTCTTTATATTTCAGCCACAACATAGGAGTGCATAAGTAGGGACAGCTGGAGTTAAGCCTGATCTTCTTATACAGGTTAAGAGATACTTGGTTAAACTATGCATTTCAAGTTTCTAGGTAAATGAAACAAGCCCATAAATTCACAAAGTGTTTTGTCAAATGAGGAATGAGGAAGAAGAAAATGAGCTCACAAGAAAATGTAAACATCCACCAGAGAAAGTAACAAAACCCAAAACCAAGTCAAGAGAGACAGATACCCTGTTGGTTTTGTTTTTAAAAACAGTGCTAAATTGTGTTACAGCAACCCAAAAATCATGGAGAAAGTTGCCTGCTTGGCTGTATTCATGGAGTGAGATCTCTAAAATCTCCTTGCCCAGCTCTGCATTGCCTGCTGCTGAAAGAGACTCCCTGGTTCCAGGAGCCATGAGCAGATTGGGAATGAAGTCCCCTTGCGAACTAATGGGACAAAACTAATTGTCACAGTGCCTGGCTAATGATGTCCCTCCAGGTGCCTCTGGGTTTGCCCTTACCTACTGCCCTGTTTTACTCCAGAATCTTCGAGGACGTGGTTCCAGCCATCCGGAAGTGGCGGGAAGCAGGGATGAAGGTCTATATCTACTCTTCAGGCAGCGTCGAAGCCCAGAAGCTTCTGTTTGGATACTCTACAGAAGGTGATATCCTAGAGGTAGATAACCTTACCACCTTCCTTACAGCTTCTCCCCCTGCAGAGCACTCCCTTCCCATAACCACCCTTGCTGTGATACTTTGTGAATGAATTCTGGGGCAGGAAGGTGGGGCAGTGGGTTTGACCCATGGGAATTCAGCTCGAGCAGTTGACTCTGAGAGCATGGCTGCACCAACCCCTCCTTACTGTGGCAGAAAGGGAGGGAGGGAGGTTTATCCCTGCTCTTCAGGTGGCACTCAGCAATGGCCTGTGCTTCTCTCTTTCAGCTCTTTGATGGCCACTTTGATACCAAAATAGGCCCCAAGGTAGAAAGTGAGAGCTACAGGAGGATTGCCGCCAGTATTGGGTGCGCCACCAACAACATCCTCTTCCTGACGGACGTCCCTCGAGGTATGTGACCTGCCAGTCCTACTGGCTCTCACCTGTGCAGGGGAGGCAGGTGCTCTTCAGAGGCATGCTGCTGACTTCTCACAAGCACCCCAGAAATGCTTCAGCACCTTCCCTCTAGCTGCTGCCATCCTCCTTCCTTACACACCCGGGCTTGCACACAGCAGTGGGATGTCCGTGTGCCACGCTGCAATGAGGGAAAATAGGTCAAGTAGAAAACCTGCCTTTGCACCAGCCAGGAAGGAGAGACTGCTGAAGCAGAGCTGAAGCACGCCCCATTTACAAACAGGGTCAATGGTTTGGCCCGTGCTCAGGGGAAATGATGGTGTTTTCTGTGTTGCTACGTGGCTGGTTCCTTGTGCCACTCATAGTTAGGCTGTGTTCAGCAGCAGGAAAACATTGCTTCAGGTTGCCAAGACTTGACCCCTGGAAAGCCAGGCTTGAGAAGCTAATTTAATTTCCTGCCTTTGTTGGGGACATCTTTCTGGCAGAAATGGCACTGGGTCTCAGTCTGAGTCAGCTCAGTCCCTTGGAGTTAGTCCTTACCTCCTCCCCAGCCCTGAGCTGGTGGGAGCTTGTAGTTACCTCCTTTTCCCTGGATCATCTTCCAGTGGCCTTTTGTGCTCAAGGAGCAAAAATAAGCTTGTGACTGGGGGAGGGGGGTGTTTGACTCACAAATGCCATAGGCTGACCACAGCCTCGTGACAACTGAGCTGATGGAGCAGGAATCAAGCTGATGGTGTGTGCTGCTTGCAAGGTGCCTTGGACAGCCATCAGCTGGCAGAGGGGACAGGATGGTAAGGCAGCCAGCTCCTGTCCTTTCCTGCAGCTACGGCCATCCACAGCAGGTCTGCCAGGAGCCGCTTTCTCTCTAGAGCCCTGCCATGTGCAAACACTGCTTTCTCAGTCCCGGCCTTTAAAAGCATTCAAGTGTTTTGGGGCATCCCCAAGCCTTAAGGACCCTGATGAGAAGAGGTCAGTAAGCAGCTCCTGTCCCCACTGTCCCCACTCTGTTTCAGAAGCCAACGCTGCCGAGGAGGCAGACACTCACGTGGCTGTGGTGATCAGACCAGGCAACGCAGGACTGACGGACGATGAGAAATCCTATTACAGCCTCATCTCATCTTTCACCGAACTCTTCCTGCCTTCCTCCACTTAGGGAACGCGGTGCGCGCACAAAAGACTGTGCTTCACCTAATTGTCCTTGTGAAATGTTAGGTAATTTTGTCCATAATCAGAATTTCAAACCAAACCCACATTATGTCTTGGGCCTCGTGCAGGCAGGTATAGATGGAGAGTAGGGTGTGGGGTCCCTTGTGCAATAGGACAGAGGCCTGTTGCCAGCTGGAGCTGGGAACAGGGAGCATCACCCATGAGCCCTGCTGTTCCTCCCCTTTCCTGGGTAGCAGTTAGCTAAGGGAATGCTTCCTTCAGACTCATCCACTGAAATCTGGTGCTGAGATGCCCCACCGTGAGCTCTGTCATTTTTAGAAGCAGTCTGCCAACAAGGTTTATGTCCCCTTGTCCCAGAGGGAGTGCTAGGGACCACAGGGGGATATGTGAGCTTCTCCCTGCAGATAGGATTGCTGGCTAAGTCAAAAACATTCACAGTTAGGATTTCCAAAGGAAAATTCCAGTTGTGGTCCATAATACAGTAGGTTTGGGCTGCCACAGAAAAGGCCAGCCCTTGCTGCAGGCAAGCTCTTTAGACAAGGAACAATGTATGTCTTGGCTGTGTCTGCAGCACCTCTAGGTACAGAACAGTACAACTTGCATATGGAAGCTGCTTAGAGCTCCACAGCCAGCCTAGCCAGAATGAAGTCGAGTATATATAAATACAGCTTTAAAAATTAAACTCTGGACACACTTCACTGCTGCATCATGGGCTATGGGATACAACTGGCTGAACCCCAAAGTCAGCTTGACAGCATTTCTGAAGTATCTCAGCACTGACCCACGGAGCTCCTCCTCCAGCCAACATCACCCAGTCACATGCTCATAGCACTGTGAGCTGTGAGCAAACCTTGACAAACTGCTCTTGAGGGCAGACATCCTGCTGCATTTGTTGAGAATTAAACCCCTGACCTTTTCACCTTACCTAAATTGTGCCAATGTAGATCAGATGGTCATGGAGCTTTTCCTAATGTAGTAAATAAAAACACAACTTTCATTGTGTTCATCACAGCATTTAGCCTTCCTGTCTTCGCACCAGTGATCCCAGCACCTAAAAGGCAAACTCTGTTATTTTCTTTCTAAACCTGTGAACACTGTGTTCCTGCTATCACTTTCCCCAGTCCTTTCTTTAAGGCAGCAGCCTTGTCCTGCCAAGGAAGCTGTACTACCTCCCTGTCCATTTTAGGATTTCAGTTGTGGCTCAGTGCAGGAGTGAGAGCCACAGCTAGGTTGTACGTGGTAGTAGCAGAGGCAGAAGCAGTCTTAAACTCCTGTCTGAAATGCCCATTTCCCCATTCCCTGCTGCTGGCACTTAATGCACGGGTGTCTTGCCCTCACAGCCAGCCAGAATATAAAATGTGCATGCTGCCTTCCTGAGCTCTGATCTACACCTACAGCTGTCCCTGCTGAGGGAGGCTGATGGATAAAGAACAAGGAAGAGACAGGCACTTGGGGAGGAAATCACATTGTGCCAGCATGGCCTTTCTAAAAATTTTAATAGTAGCAGGTCAGGCTTTGGGGCAGCTAGTTCAGATGCCTTTCTGGACTGTGCAATGGGTGTGATCCTGCTCCTGGGAAGAGCCTGCTAATTAGTGCTGTTACAGTAAGTGTACCTGCATGGCTGAATGGTCCCTGGCTTTCTTAAGTGATAATGTTAATCATTACACTGTAAATAAATACTCACCTTTTTTTTGCCTTTGCCATCAGAAAGCTATGCTTGGGATAGGGACAAAAATAAAGCTCACTTTCTCCATAAAAGCACTTTATTTAGTGGTCATGTTTCAGTGTGTATCAGTTCTCATTCAGTTGTACTGAAATGTGCTGTTAGAAATACTCTAAGAAATGTACAGTTATCACTAAAAACCTGAAGTTCAGTTTGGATTGCATATAGGAAAAGGAGCAAAAGAAAAAAAAAAACCACATCATCTTTTTTTTCCTTTGATAAAATTACAAAATCTAAAATAATAAACTGAAAGTATTAATTAATTAGGGAAAAAGAATTCACAGAGGACTATTTACAGTAAAATATCCTTACAACAAATTGCTATTTTGTGCTCCATATGGATTGAGTGTGTGCCAGTGCAAGAGGATCCCCACCTGCATGTTCTCCAGACTGTCCCCTCCTGTCCTTGCCCAGGAGGAGCTCCCTGGATGAGCCTCTGGGGAGCTGGCACCTCACACTGCTTGGCCACTCTCAGCACATCCTTCCAGGAAAGCTTTCCACTAATGACACTGCTACAAGGTGGAAGCCTTCAGCAACCCACAACAACCCTTTGTTGGCCAAAAATGCTTGGGATTTGTAACAGCTGCCTGAGAACAAGTTTTGGTGCACAGAAAATAAAGGGCTGGCTGAAAGCTTTCTACTTAATACAGTTTGTCTCAACTGTTTCTCCTCTCAGGAGAGGCCTGTGACCTTTGCAGAAGACTGAATGCCCTTTGGCCTTTTCTCTCTCTGTCAGAAATGCCACAGAACAGTACAAGGCCCCCTTCAAGTGCCTTTTCCTACCATTTTAATTTCTGCTTGTTTACCTGCAGCTCAAACAAGATGTAAACCTAAGATGAGCCTGATTTGTGGAGGAAAATAGGAGCCACGTTCATGAGAAGCAACTCCCATCACTCCCCTGCCCAGCCAATACAGCAGCCTTCCCAAAATTGGGTTTTCAAATGAGCATTGAGCTCCTGATTCTCTACAAACAGACCTTCTGTTTGAAAATCTCCCTTTAGGGAGGGAGAAGCCCTTCTGGTTTTGCTGTTCCCTTCTTGCACCTCCAGCCCTCAGGCAGATCACTCAGCCGGCAGAACTCCCTCCTGGCACACTGGAAGCCCATTTAAACCTGGGGCAGACTCCACTCAGGACAACTGGTGACACTGAGGGGCTCAGAGCCCAAAGCAGCATGGCTGAAGTTTGGCTTGCACAAGAAGCAAAACCAAACCCTGTGCGCAGAACCACTGGTTCTGTTCTCGTGGCAGACGAACCTGCTGTCTAACACAATGTTTTCCCCCTCAGTGAACATCAAAAAAAATTTTAAAAAGCTTTTGAAATACTATACACGATGTGTGGTGGAAGCACTACACACTTTGAAAAAGTAGCCTTTTCTGGGTCATCTTCAGAGCACACAGACATTGTCATCTCAATTCAGCACCTCACTCCCACCAGTCCCCACCAGAAAGCCAAGGATAGCACCCCACTGTGTCACCCCCTCTGGCCTGGGGATGATCTGCCCAGCTACAAGGCAGCATCAGCCAAGTCCTACTTCCTGATCATAGCACAGTTCCTTCCAAACCCAGATTTACCATCGGCTGCTTCCAGGCTGGAAGAAATGCCTGCCTGTTTGCCATAAAAGCCAGTCTATCGGGGTCTTCCACATCTGATTTCAGGTACTGAAGAAACAGTTGCTCTTGCTCACCCTACCAAGTTCCCCCAGCTGGCAGCAAAGAAAACACATGAAAGATGCAGTCTGGTGACTCGGGAACAGGTGACTCCTGAAGACTCCTGGTGCCCAAAGAAGCCTGCTTTCCTTCACCTCCTTCTCTGCAGGGTGGGCTGAGCAGGACCTGTCTCGGAGGGGCCGTCACAAGGACAGGCTGCTGAATGTTTTGAACAACAGGAGTGTGACGGAGCCACGCAGAAAGAGTCATTGGTGGCACAAACTGAGCAGCTTGTGCTCACTCACGCTGCCGCTGAGATGGATCCACTCCTGTTCCAGCAGACACCTCTGTTCGTTCAGCTCTCAGTGAGACAACCACCCTCAGAGTCCTTTGGTGATACCATCATGATTGCACATGAAAACAAACTCATAAAAAAAGTGTAAATGAGGTCATGTTGCACCCATGGGACCACACCTGCCCCCCTCCCCCCCACCAGAGGACAGGCTACACCTGATCTGTCTGGTACTCGGAGGCTTCCGATAAGCTTTCGGAAAAGCTCAGAAAGTTTTCCTGGTACTCAGAACAAATGATCTCAAATCTGTAATGCCTGAACTCCACTGCAAAGGTGCCAAAGTAGCACAGGAAGCACATCACTAGGGCCCACTGGATCCTGGAAGCATGCATGTGAATGCCCTGGGCCATGAGGATGAAATCTGGAGGAGGAAAGTCAAGGAGAACAAGTGGGAACAGAGAGCAGTTTGAAAGCCAACAGGGAAAAAAATCTGAACACTCAACTGGGTAAGTCAGTCCATCCAGCCATCCTGAGGAGAGTGTGAATGTGATGCCAGAGATGAAAGGGATGTCAGGTGTCCAGTGATGCCCATGGAGCACAGCAGCTCTCCTACACGGCCCAGGGCTTCCTGATCTCAGATCAGGGTGATAAACATTTACAGAGGGAAAGACTCAGGTGCAGAGAAGTCAGTGATTTGCTTGGACATCCAGCTAGCCAGGGACAGAGCCAGCAAGTGGGGATCTGGCTGTGGGCCCCTAACTGCCAGGAGCTTCCCAGTGGGAACTGGATCAGATCACTGCACCCACTGCAGGCAATGAGAACACCTTTCAACCTACTGTAAAGTCTTTCATTCTGTTTAGATCACCTGCAAAAATGGCACATTCTGTGAAATCTGGAAGCATCACTCTACACAGTACGGCACTGAAATAGGATTGTGCCATGAAGACAGACTGAGCAGCATTCCTAAATGCTTTGAGATCCTAGGACAGGTGTGAGAAAAGCTGCTGCAGAACACACACAGCACCTGGCTTCCCAGGGAGCAAGATCAAAGGATACAGAGCACCACACAGAGGGTGATGCTGGCTGAGAGAGCCACTCGTGGAATCCCAGCTTTGCGCCCCTCATTCTTCAGGTTGATCTTGAGGGTAAGGGCAGACTGGATCCAGCACGCCAGTGTCCCAAAGCCAAAGGTCAGCGATGTGCCCACGTTGTGGATCTCCTCATCATTGGAAAGCTAGGAACAAATAAAACTGTGACTGCCTGGACACAGCAGGAATTATCTGATAGCTAACTGGACTGCTGCTGAGGTGGGGTAGGGGAGAGTGGGGTGTGAGACAGAGATGCTGTATCATTTCTCCTGGCAGAGGTGTAAGGTGTAACGTAACTAAGGTGAGCTGACAGCTGTCATAGTCAAGTAGATCTGCCCAAAGCCAAAGAGCACAGTGGAAAATGCAGCTGCTTGGGGACTGTCTCCAAAGCAAGACTCACAAATGCAGAGCTCAGAAATAAATCCTTCCTTGGCTCGAAGTGATGGTCAGGGCAGGCAAGGACAACCCCCTGTGGGTCTTGTACAGCTCACTGCAATGGATGCAAATTGTTCACCTTCAGTGCCAGCTGCAGGGAGCAGAGCCCAGTCACCCCCTTGAGCTAGCACAAGCCAAAGCACGAATAGATGCTGCTGGTTTGGCAAGTTTCTCCCACCAAATTTCCTCTTCTGCCCATCCTCTGCTTTTGGGGTCTGAGGCAACATGAACCCAACCTCTCTGGAGTGCCAGTGCTGCCTCCCTGTTCCTTGGGCTGCCTCCCTGTTCCTTGGGCTGCCTCCCTGTCTCACAGGGCTCAGTGACTGTGCAATGCTGCAAGGCAAAATGACAGCCAGGTTCAACCTAGCGAGAATCTGAAAAAAGATCCCTTGAGGCTGCAAATCTATTCAAAAAGTCCAGCATGGACTTAAGCCAAACAATTTATGTTTTCCCTCTGCCTCTGAGGCTTTTCTAGAAAAGAAACCACCAGTCTGTAACTTCTCCCTGCAGCCTTAATTCCTGTTTGATGATTTAACAAATACCCATCAAATAAGATACAATCTGCAGGACAACAATCTGGTTGCTGTGCCTCCACTGCTATCTCCTCTCCTCTCTACCCTGAATTTTTTTCAGGAGTAGGTCCAAATAATAATACAGGCAAAAATGGGATTGAGCTGCCTTTCCCAAAATAGTCAGCACTGCAAGGGACTCACAGCTATAATGTCCCTCTAAAACACCCAATGAATAATCTTTCAGAAATATGATTTAATGCCATATTTAGCTTAGCAGTCAGGCAGGGAGAGGCACAGACTAAGGTCTCATTACCACATGTTTTCATGTTTGGCAAAAGATCTAAGAAAGGATATAGGTAACTAACAAGGAATGGACAGTTAGAATCAGATATCAGAGAATAATCAGAATTTATAGCCAGGCATGATCCAAAGCATCTACTGTTAAATTACAATCATTTGATGTGAAGAGTGAAAAAAGGAAGGTTGAAACTGTTTCCTAGTGCCTGTCCTGTACTACAAATACTCTTCTCAGAGGTAGACAAAGCTGTTACAAAGGCTTCATAGTTCCTAGCTGGGAAACTCTTGTGAAAAAACAAAACTCTGGGTTTTGGGCTTGTGCTGTGAAATTAGGAAGACCAGGTCCATAAAAGTCAAATTATCTCATACCTCATTGAAAAAGAGAAAAAAAGTCAACTGGAAAGGACACAAAGTTCCATCAATAACTGTCCAACCCAAACAGGTACACCCTTCACAAAACAAGTACTGGCACTCCTCTGCTGTGTCCCTCTCCTGGCAGGCCTGAGGATCACCAGGAGGTGGATTTAAAGCAACACGTTTTAAAAGAAGAACACTGAGCTGTCTGCTAAATCTGTATGGGCATTTGTGCACCTGTTTGCACAGGTATGTCTGCAAACTTCCCACTCAGCCCTTTCACTCAGGACCATCTGTGCCAACGTCCAGGGCTTAAGAGATTCAGAAGGTTCCTGCTGTGGCTCTCAGCAGGTCAGGTCTAAGCATGCAGGAGCAAGTCCCACTGGAAACATGTGAAAAGTGATTGTGGCCCTTCATCTCAGCACGCAAGTGGCAGAGAGAGGTGGCAGAGCAGGTGCAGGGAGGGATTGGGGCACATGCTTTTCCCAGGCTCACATCACAGGTCGCTCAAAGACCAAAGCAGATCCACTAGAAAAGCGGGGAACTCACACCCCAGACAGAGCAGTCCAAGCCTGCAGGGCAGTACCTGAAAGTTGCCGAGTAGGGTCATCCCAAAAGAGGCCAAGCACAGAGCCACCAAGCCGCTGATGTTCAGCCAAGGGGTGAGCACCTTGGGTTTCAGCTGAATGAAGCGCAGGACAGCCACAACAAGTGCTGGGGAGGAAACACAAGGCAAGGGGTGTCAGTAGGGGGAACCTGCTGCAGCAAACACCTGCCTGGGGGCTCACAGCCCCCTCCTCCTCTTCCTACCTGCAGGCCGGCAAGGTTTGTGCTTCTGCACAGCCCCCTCCCACTTAATCAGGGACAAGACTAAGCACAGGAAGCTTAGCTCCTCTTGTAATCCAGCTACAGCAAGCTCTAGGCTTCCTTTTCTCATTGTGCTTTGTCTGCTAATTTTCTGGGGCAGAGAACACCTTCCTGCTTGCCTGTGAAGCTCCCAGCACGTAGTCTATCACATGCACACCACATTCACTTGGTGGCACCTGGGCTTGCATGGTTTCACTCCACTGAGCCCTCCTGGAAGAGGTATGTCAAACCCCACTTGTATTAAAAAGCATATGAATGGCACATACATATTTCTGCAGGGTTTGCCATAATGCCTCTTCTCCCCCTCTGGAACAAGTTCTGTTGCCACAAACATAAGCCAGAACGTTGCACTAATATTCCATGAAGAGTGGAACAACAGCCCTTCCAAGCTTACAATTCCCCCAAGCACTATGGTATGTGATACATGACAGAAATGATATATCATACATCATATGCTAGGGTATAACCCCAGAAGATACTCAAATTGTGTACTCTTGCCGTCCCTAGGGATTACTGCATGGAACTACACAGAAAGCCAGGCAATCAGTTGGCCTTCAGGTGGGATTCAAACCAGACCACTAAAAAGCAATTTAGTTGAACAGGGAAATTTGCTTGCTGTCAAACACCTTCTTATGCTCATGCTCAAATTGATAGCATGCAGCTCATGTTGTAAATAGTTTGCCTTAGCAAATTAGATCTGCATTTTACACAAGACCCCTGGTATAATATCGAAAACATGGTTTAGGAAAATAAGGGCACTGTAAGTGAAAAATACCCACTTTTACCCAAACTGCAAAAGACATTTGAATTTACTCTCTCACAGTTGCTCTAGTGAATCAATCCACTCCAAATCCTTAAAAATGACAACTTTGTCCCCCCCCTCAAAAAGAGCATTTCTATTTTTCATCCCCAGGCAATTGTATGGGACAGCCACCTGTGACTACTCAAGCTCACGTGCACAAACCTTTTAATTTCTATTTCTACAGTACAGACTCCTGAAATTATGTGATCTTTTTCTTAAACCTGATGGGAATGACAAAAGGGAATTAAAAGCATTCCATGCAAAACAATGGTATTTTCAATTTCAGTCATTCCCACATTTCTGGCATGTTTCTGTAGTTTTCCTCTCCTTTAGCTTTGACATAGCTAAGGTGGTCAGGGATATCAGCTAAAAGCAGCTCTCAGAAGTACACAAACACAGCAGAGGAAAGATTGACTTTATCCACAAAACAGAGATTAGAACAGAACAGACTATTTCTGTTGGAAGGGGTCTACAACAATCATCTAATTCAGAGCTGACCAAAAGTTAAAGCATGTTATTAAGGGCATTGTTCAGATGCTTCTTCAACAGTGAAAGGTTTGGGGTGTCAACCATCTCACTAGGAATCCTATTCCAGTGCTTGACAACTCTCTTAGTAAAGAAATTGTTCCTAATGCTTCCTAAACTCCTGGAGCAGCTTTGAACCATTCCCACATGTCCTGTCACTGGATCTGAGGAAGAGGAGATGCACACCTCCTTTTGCACATCCTCTCCCCATTTAGACTTGAATCCAGTGTTACTCCATCCCAGGTGCAGGACACAGCATTTAGACTTGTTAAATTTCATCCCATTAATCACTGCTCAGTGTCCCAGCTATCTAGATCTCTCTGGAAGGCACCTGGTTCCTCAGGAGAGTCAACAGCCCCTCCCAGTCTGAGATCACCAGCAAACTTGCAAATGGTGCCTTCACGTCATTCATTCATATAGCTGATGAAAATATTGAACAGAACATTTTGCCATTGACATACTTACAAGCACTCTTCTTGCTGTCTGAAACAACTCTGGCCAGTTTGAAATCTAATTGAGCTTTGGCCTTTCCTGTCTTCTCCCTGCACACACAAACCACAGCTCTGCAATCTTCCTGCAAAGCCTGACCTCTCTTCCAGTGACCATATAATGGCTTTTTCCTCCTAAGCCAAGCTGGTCTTCTGCCCCACTCTTTGACACAGCCCACACAGCTGGATTGCCTGCTCCTGTGCTTCTAAAAGGTGGTTCCTCAAGACTGACCAGTGCTCATGAACACCCTAGCCACCAAAAGCTAATTCCTGACGTACTCTGCTAAGTACCTACCTGAAGAGCTTAAAGTTTGCTTTCTTGAAATTTGGGGGATCAATTCTGCTTTGCAAAAGCTCTAAACACAACCATTTCCTGATCACCAAGGCCGAGACAGACACCTACCATCACACCTCCCACGACACATTTGCAGTCTGGAGGTTGTATTTCCCCTGTTACATTTCTTTCTTTGCAATGGGAAGAAGCAGCAATGAAAGTACAGTTCAAAAGGTTTCACATCATCACATTCCAGAAGAATATGTACAGGATATTACTTATGCTTCAGTGATTCTTAAAACAAACAGACAGAGAAAGAAACTCCAGTTGTGGTTCCTACCTAGAAATGCTGCCATGTTCATGACTTGACTAAACACACAGCTTGCAGGAGGTGCATCACCTGCAATACTTGAAAATACAAAGTGTATCATTGTAACTCTAGGATGGCAAAGACACATAAATAGCAACCATTAATCAAAGCAGTACTTGGAAGAAAATAATTCATTTACCTTATATAAGGCGGTCTTTTGGGACCAGGTTTCCTAAAAGACACAGGCACAGGAATAATTTTCAAGATTTTCTTTCCCATTTTACTTTAATTGTTTTATTATTTCAAAGACACAAGTGACTGAATATAAAGCCCACAAACAGCTCTTACCTATCTGATACACTTAGTGGGAGAATTTTATTATCTTCCACTGCTATGAAGTACCTGTCAAGTAAAAGGGAAAAAAAAGGAAATAGTGTAAAATCTCATGATAGCTTCCATTCCAAATATCACTCAAACAACACATTAAGTGTATCAAAGCCCACTGGCAGGATCTGCTGGAGGAGCCTGTGTTTCTCTCTGCTCAAGCAGGCAGTTTTGCTTATTTCTCAGTCCATGTGCCTTCCCTTGTGTTGCATCTGGTTTGCATGGTCGAGTAGACAAACAGGGTCACTGAACTGAGCTGCCTTAAAAACAGCCAGCCAGGGGAATGTTTTCATTTTTAGCTTGAAGCATTTTGATTCATCAGGTTTACTATGGTACTCCATCCACAAAAGCTGTTTAAACAGAGAGGGGATGGGACAAGAAAAACAGCAAGCAATAGAGGTCAGACAAAAGGCTTAAGCTGCCCCTGCTGCTGAAAAGCAGCATCCATAGACCATGACCAAAACCACTTCCTACAACATCACTACTTCTCAGCCTGAGCATAGCTGCTGATCACACATTTATCACTCCCAAATTCATGCTGCAGTCATCTGCCTGCATGCTTGGAGAGAGCCCAGCTCAGGGAAGTGCATGTCTTGTGTGCATTTTGGTAAGAAGGATTAGGGAGAAAGCGTCAGCATTCAGCTGCTGGCAGGTTTTCAGTGCGGTGCTGGATGCTGCAGATTTTGAATTTCTACCCCAAAGCAGAGCCTAAGTGTTTCTCCAAGAGCTTTGCTATGTCATTCAAAGAAAATGAGATTAAAGGAAATTTTTACATTTTTGGCTCTTTTCAGGCAGCTCCCAGTAACACGTACCAGGAAGAAGGCAAGGTCAGCAACTTGGTCTGGGGAGCACAGAAACTCAGGGATAAAAATGTGATCCTTCAAGCCATGAACTGGCACAGACTGGCCCCTGCCCCTACCATGTGCCTTCCCAGCCCCACACAGTAGCACAAGGGCAGAGCACCCCCAAAAAGACTCTCCTTAGTGAGAAGCAGCCTCCCAAATAAGCAGCAGGAGATAACTTACACTATCCATAATCCAGCTGATGTAAACAGGGTAAAGACAAGAGGTAAAAACATCCACACGCTGCATTTCTTCCCATCCATACCTGCTAGAAACAAAGAACAAAGTAAAAACAGAGGGCAGAGGCACCCACCCTCCTTGGCCCCCCGTCTTCTGAGAGCAAGAAGGGCACCCCCACAGCAGGTGCCAAGACATTGAGCTCATCATGGCCACTGCAAACCTTTCCTGCTATCACTGCTGGCACAAGGGGTTAAGCTGCTGCACACAGGCAGCATCCTCCACACAGTTTGTAACAACCAAGGCACTGGAGCTGTGGAGAAGAAGACTTTTCAGACACACCTACAGAATTTGAGCGGTTTTCAAAGTACTTCTCTTGAGGATTTTGTGCAAGGTGACCACAAGACCCGCAGCTCTGATTCCCTACTATTTCCCAGGGGCACAAGGCAAGGCAGCCTCCTATCCAGGATAATTACCAATTCCACACACACTCCCTCAGCAGAGCCCGCAGCATGGAGACAGAGGGATGCCCGTGCTGTCAGCATCTCCACAAAGCACACGACCAGCTCCCATCCTGGCCACAGCAAGCAGCTAAAAATAGCGTCTGGCCACACCTAGAGCGGAGCCAAGCTCCAGTACCGGCAGCCGATGTGCTGTCAGGGGCCGGGATGAGGCGCTGCTAACAGGATCAGCTCTCGACATGCAGGCACTGTGAAATCCTGTGTGAGGCGTAAGGATGCTGCGGACACCGCCTCCCGAGGAGGCATTTGTCCTCCAGGCAAGATCGTCTGTGGCTGAGCATCTGGAATGCCGGGGCTGTTCCTGCAATATGTGCAATTCAGAAACGCTGCTGTGCTGCGGACACAGAGAGTCCTGCGTCTCCATGTGAGTCCTTTGAAAACGGATCAAGTGTTTTCTCATGCTCTGTCCTCCTCCATAAATGTTCCTCCAGGCACCAGCACAGCCAAGAGACACAAAGAGAGGGGAATAACACCAGGCTCACAGCTCCAGCACCTGCTTTACTTACACCAGGGCAGCAGCACCTGTGCTCCTGTGCTCTGCCTCCACTCCCTGCTGCAAGGCACGCATTCCCTGGGGCCACCAGCACCCACATGGCAGTGAGGCACCCTGGGGTGCCAGGACAGCTTAGAGATGACAGCCTCTCACTAAAGCCTGCTTGCATTTGCAGCTCAATTACCTCATCCGGGTCCCTAAAGCCACGACCCTTCCCTTTGCCCCAGAGAAGAAAGTACCCACATTGTCATCCTCCTCCTCCTCTCTGCTCCCCTGGCCTTCCTACACCTGGAGCACAGAGCCAGAGTCTGCTCCCTGCTGTGAAGACCCAGAAGAGAGGCAGCACCCTTCCCATGTCACAGCAGCCCCCAGCTCACTGCCCCCCTAAGGCACCCCAATCTGCAAAAGGACATGCTGGCTGGACTGCTCGGGGCCCCAGACAGCAACTCCTGCCCTGCCTCACTGGGACGGAGGCTGAAGGGCTTGAGTGAGCCTCCCCACCCCCTGCAGAAGGCATGGCACTCTCACTCTTGCTCTACAGGTCAGCTATCTTGTTTTCCCTGCAAATGGCCTAGGGCTATAAAATAATACCCTGGCAATGCCCGGAGCCACATCACACTTGCACAAAGCCATGAAGCCATGATTTGGTGCTGTTTGTACAGACAGCCTGGAGTAAGGCTTTATTCCAAACCTAAAAAAAGACAGAAAAGCAATCAGATAAGGTCTCTTCACTTTCCTGGGAGCAGGAAGAACTGCAGAAAGACAAGGAGCATGAAATAATGCAAGTATTAAGTATGCTGATTTAAAAGGCAGGCAGCTCCAGTGCACATACAGATCTTTAGCACTGTGTAACAGATCAGATGAAATTACCAATGAGGGGGACTAAATTTCCCACCTCACTTCTATTCCCCTCCTTCTGCACAGGAGACACAGCATTTCACAGCTCTGTTCCCTGCACAGCTCCTGCTGTCTGGCTTGCAGCTATTCCACGAACTGCTGCCCTTGCCTTTTCCTGGTGCTGCTGAGCAGCAATGCACAGCATTCCTTAGCTGGAGTAGGATGGTGCTCTGGTACTGGGAGACCCGAGCCAGCAATGTCAAGGACTCCCAGGTGGCAGCTGCCCCACCTGCAGCAGGACCGTGTCCCTGGCAGCACAGTGCCCAAGTGCCAGCGCCCCACGCAAGGGAGAGGCACCCATGGCCAAATTCCCTCCTCCTGCCTTGGATGAAGGGAGCAGGCAGGGAACATCACCTCCTGTTCCAGCCCTTGTCTGCTCTGCAAGGCAATTACTGCTGTGCTCGACTCTCCTCTTGTCTCTGCTGGTGGCTGGGCTGAGCCAAGGTAACACAATTCTTTCAGCTCAGGGGATGGCACATCTTATTATTTACCCTTCACTTTTGGAAAGGTACAAAAGTTTCATTTACACAATAAAAGCAAAAACTAGCCATAACCCCTGTCCTCACTAATGGGTTGCTGCAGCTCCTCCACCTCCCAGCATGGAAACAGCAGCCTTCAGAAGCTATTTCAGCATTGCCTGTCGTGCAGAGAGGGAGGGGGCAAGGGCTTTTCCCCCAGGCAGAGCAGCAAGGCAGCACACAGGGACAGGGACTCCACACCAGAAAGAAACGGGGAGATGTGAAAATACTGTCCAGATAACCATTGCTTTGTGCTCAGCTCTAAAATGGAGCAAGGCCAGGACTAGTGCCCAAGCTCCCCAGAGCCAGAGCAACATGGCTGCACTCACCTCCTTGCAAAAGAGCCCTCTGTTTAACATTCAGTGTGCCACACTGAGTCCCCTTCCATCAGCCACTAACAGAAAATGACATCTGAAATCATGGCATACTAAATGAACGACCATTGCAGAGCACAGTGTCCTGATGGGAAGCTGGCTCCATAATTCAGAGACCCTAATTTCAGCCAGTTAAAAAGAAGGAAGCCACCTGTATCTGACAGATGAAATACCAAAAGCAGGAAAGAAAGGTCCCTTTCCCCCACTTCCCCAAACAGCAACACCTTTTAATGCTGGCCATTGGCACAACCCACACATGCTGGGATATGTTTCAGCATCCCCACGTGGGCAGAGGATGGTTTAAAAACAGGGCTCAGCTCCTGCACATTTCCCATTTATTCCCTGCTGTGTTATTCGGGTGCCAGGAACAAAATTACATGTAATCCCCATTTCTTCCAAAGGAGAAATCCTGAGCATGTGCCAAACCTGCCTAGCTTTGCACTAGTGTTCAGCAGGCATCATTCTCAGCAGCTGCCTTTGGGTTAGCCTTGTCCTCTTCAGGGATGTCCCCAGTGTTTGTATCTGCAAGCTGGGAGAACTCCATGCACACTAAGACCAGCACCTCTAAAAGCAGACAGGAACAAGATAACAAAGAACCCAAACATCAGCCTCTCCTGTAGCACCATGCCAGTTTAGCCAAAGTAAAATGCCAAGAGTGATAGGAAAAATTACCAAAATTCTTTATAGGAAATGTAGAATCAAACTCATTGACAGTCAATTGCTCCACAGGGATGCCATAAAGCCAACCTTCCTCTCCACAGCTCTGTTCTGCATTGCTGCCATGTCCAGTGATGCCAAATCTGAGCAGTCAACTCCAGCTGGCAACAACAGCAATCTCTGCCAGCCCAAGTTCTCCCAAATAAACACACTGTACCCAAGAGGCAGTTGGTAATTTCCCATACCCATTTGTCTTGCAGTGCTAAGGCTTGCACAGGAAGGCCTTCAGCGACAGAATGCCCTCACAGTGCAATGGATTCACAAAGCCAGCAAAAACACCTTCAGCATCATAGCTGACCCAGCCCAGCTTCTCAAAAGCTCACACATGGTTTTCCAGTCCCTCTTGACACACACCCTCACACCAGCAGTGCAAAACCCCTGCTGAGGTGTGCTCCTGCTGCCAGCTAACATAAGTCAGGGTGCAGAAGTGAAAAGAGTTTCACATTAGCGCTGCCCCGGTGCGTGTCTTGAGAATTTCTCTCAATGCAAGCTTACTCATCTCCAGTTCCATTTTTATGTCTAAATCTGCTTAGACTGTCAGCTGCTTGCTCTGCTTTTTTTTATCATTGCCCTGCTGTACACCCTCAACCAATTAAGCTTCCGTTCCTCTAATGTACACACTTCAATTACAGCAGGCAGCTCACCAAACATATACTGCTGCTTGCTCAAGGTTCATTTAATATGGACATCTTAATTTCATCTTCCAAGCAAAGTTACAGGCTCCTCCTGAAGTTGCTTTCACCAGAGGACATGGGTGTAAGGAAGGACAAAATTACCACATTAACAGAGCCATACATCTTTTTTAAGACTAAAGCATGCAGATTCATTTGAAACAGATAATAAGCCAGAGCAGCACTCCTGCATTTCACAGCACTAGGCCACTGGGTTATTTCAGAGAATAGGTACAAAGTCAGGAGCACTGTGAGAAGGAAGACACTGTTCAAAACACACAGCAAGTCATAAAGGATTGCTGCCAGTCAGCAACAATCAAAGGGGAACAAACACATTCTGTCTTTGGGGGGAGCCCACTGTAGCTCTCTGTTGCTTTTAAAAGCAAAAACAACCACAGTCACTTGATACCTAATCACTGTAACTGAGTGGATACAAACCAGCACATTATATAACTGGCCACCCACAAGTCACAAATGCCAACATAACAAAGCAGGGCGTTTTCAGGTTTATCTCATGGTTTCCAGTGTGAGTGCACAATGAGAAAGATAAGATACGACAGAGACTTGTAAATACGTAACAAAACGGTGGGGTAACAAGAAAAGAAATGATCCCCTCTGTCGGCAGGGTATGATGTTCTGCTTGCTCCAGGTACCCACCTACAACCTCACAGATGTGCAGAAATGCCATTTTCATTTCATTTATACAAGAGGAATGGGAAAAGGTAAAGACATCTCTGGGTTGTGCATGGGGGAAGCAGGAGATGCTTCAGTAATCCTGCAACAATGTTGAGAGGCAAAGTTTTCACCCACGGCAACATCAGTACATGTTTCTTGTCTCAGTTCACACACTGTGACTGCATTCAGTGTGCTAATGAAACGCTCTGGCCAGCACAAACCTATCAGAGATGGGCCAAAGTGCAACAATGGAATGAAACCTTCGAGTCACCAAAACACAGGGGCAGGAAAGGACATATTGATATCCACAGTGTCTGACACAGAAATATTCCTGCAGTACTACTGGGTCCCGAGGCCAGCACACCCCACTGGGCTTCAAAAAGTGCCCTTGGTTTCCTGTTTCCTGCTGCCCCACAGCCTTTACCCTCAGCCACACATGGGTGTAAGTACTTACAGGCCATTTGGCAACCAGTGCTGCGCTGCTGTCACAGCCAGAGACGCCGACTCTCAGCTCCTGTGGGATGGGTCTGCCTGTCTCACATTTGTCACTGCACAAACCAGGCCTGCCCCGCTTCCAGACCACGCTCCTGGGTGTTGGAAAAGAAAAATTAATATGATTTGCCACCAAAGGGGTGTTTTTCAAGCTTTGATCCGTGCACCTTTGTCAGTCCACACTAACTTCTGTGAGGTCCCACTTGTACCATGAGCAGGGCTTGGGCAGCTCAGCCCTCAGCCTGCAAATATGCAGGAGCTGGGTAAGGCAACACTCAGTTCAGACAGAAGGAGCTGGGGCAGCAAGCAGTGAAACCAGGCAGGACAGGCAGGGTGAGCTGAGGAGAGCTGCTTTTTGCAGGCGCTGTGTGTTTCCTTGCCCCAGGGATCCCATTCTGCTTGGGAGCACTCACCACAAGATCCAGCCACCCTGGCTCCTCCTGACCTCAGGGGCTGCACAAGCCAGGTGCCAACCAGCTCCCAGTGAGTCTTCCCAGTGTGTGCTGGACTGCCCACCCTCCAGGACACCAGCCTGACCCTCTCCAAGTGCAGATGGTGAGGAATACATGTAGTATCATGGTGAGCAGCCGCCGTGGGAGCTGCAGGTTGTGGTGGCTGGAACCACAGGCAGGGGGCTATATGCCCTGGCACCTACCTTTGCCTAGCAAAGGGCATGGCAAGGGTGGCCCTGGTGAAGGGTGGCTGGTCACCCAGAGACTCTGCAGAGCCCAAATAAACAGCAAGAAGGCCCCAGACTAAATATCACAATTGGAACAGGCACACAGACTGTGAGGGTATAAAAGGCCAGGGATTCCTTGGTGCAGGGAGTGCCCCTGAAGGCATCAATTCAAGCTGTTGTGGTGTTATTGCACCATGATTAAACTACTTAAAGGGTCCAGACTTCTGGGACTCTAATCCTGGGGTCCAGCCAGTGAGGAAAACCTGTCTGACTGTGTAAATGTGGGGTGAGTGGGGAGTCAAGCAGGGCACACATCAGCTTAATGGAACCACCCACTGTGAAAGGGCTTCGTTCACACCAGTGACAGCCTGGGGTGGTGGGAGTGTGGCTGCCAGAGTGGCTCCTGGGTGGTCAGACAGGAAAGTTTCTTAAACACAGAGATGCTCAAGACTGGAGCCACTTTCACCAGACTTCTGAGACACAAGGGAGATCTCCAGAATCCCGACAAAGACCAAACCCGAAGTCTCACACCACCACCACAACCACAAGGGCATATCTTCCCCTTGAGAATACTTTGGTTTGGGATGCTTGTGAGAAGGGCATTTACCTCACAGTCCCAGCCAATCCCCAAAGTAAAGAGTTATTGGCAAATGAGGAGGGCTTTTTATCTCCTCCAAAAAATAAAAGACAGCAAAGCCCTCCCTGCTTCAGCTGTGCTGTGAGGAAAGAGTATGTGAAACCATGTCCTTGCTCTGCAAGCAATACAGAAATGCAGGCTGATGTTATGGCAAAGCCCAGGAAGTCAGAGGCACTGTGCAGATAGGCTGTCCAGTGACGGTTCTCCACCTCAACTACCCCAATCTAATGACCATAATCTAATGAAGCAGCAACAATCAGAACGAGTGTTTCTCCTCCCATAAAGTACAGAGATCTTGACAGGGTATTAATAAATTGATAGTGGCGTTTTATTTGCTCCTCAGTTCCAAAAATCACAAATGCCTTCAAGCATTTCCAGTCTGCACAAGCAAATAAAACCAAGACACACATTACATAGGAAGGGGGAAGGAAGTCTGCCCAAAAGGTTTGTCCCATTATCAGGCAAACAATGTAAGTGTTGGGAGTGGCAAAGAACACTTAACAGGGAGGTGAAACCTCATATGTTGACTTACAAATAGCTTTGAAGGTAAGGAAAAACAGACTAAGCCCAGGGGAACAGACTTGGCAGAATCTGATCATATTGTCTCCTTCTCCTGTAGTTTATGGATGAGAGAGTATGTGACCTGCAAGGCCAGAAAAATTCCAGGTTCCTCTGCCTTTTCTACCCTGTCACTGTTTTTTCCCCACCAAACATAAAACACATGCTCAAGCTACAGAGCTTCTCATGGAGTGTAAGTAGGGCTTCTCCCACATGTCTACCCTGTCTTTCATCTCTCTTATCCCTTCCACCCCTCTTCTATTCACCCTGTGGGAACACAAGCTCTTTCCTTCAGTGCACTTTGCAGCTCTACACTTTTGGAGAGAGGTACACTGTCCGCAGAGCAGCATTTCCTTTGGTAAATGCAACTTGTCATGGGGGAAACACCCAAGGCCTGTGAGCTGCTAGGGACTGTGGCAGAGCATACTGAGCTTTCTCAGGACAGTCTTCCCTCACCAGCCTCTTCAGCCCGAGGACTCACTCCTCCTCCACAAAAAAAGAGGTCCTCTTCTTCACGGATTAACCACCAAAGCCACAGAGGAGCAGCAATGAGGTGACGGGCCAGAGGGTGAGCTACAAGGAATGGCCATGCAGTACCCATGACTTGGCTTCTGTCACTCAAGTAGCCCTCTCTGGCACAGGGATTTTGACTTTGTTGAGACCTGTGGAAATCATTTGCCCTGAGGGGCAAAATACGAGGAAAAGCAATCATAGGCATTTCTGTGGTGTTCACCACTTCCCTGCCAGCATTCCTTATTTGAAGGAATTAGTTACATTTGTTTACCTGTGTCCCAAGCTGCTACAACAATAAATTGCTGTTTGCAGGGTGTTTGAGTGAGCTACAGTAGGAAGGTGCCATACAGCGTTTCCCGTCATGCAAACACAATGGACAGAGGGGAGCAGGGAACACCTTCCAGGCCCCCCTAAACAGGGGCCAAGCCTGAGTGACCAGCCCCTAGGTTGCATCTAGAGGGATTAAAACGTTTTAAGTCTATTGAAATATTTTCAGAGACAGACTTTCCTGTAGGAGACCACATTAAACCACCTCTAAGGGTGTTCAGCTGGGCCAAGACCACACTGGGGAGGCTCTCTCTGACAGAGCTGTGGCTATCCTCAGTGTTTTGGCCAGGCAAAATCCACTCTTGCAGTCCTGTGGTCCCAAAACTGAAGGGCCACTGGCTCTTCTCGTTCAGGCAGCCACCAGTATTAATACCAGTGGTTCCTCACAGGAAGCAGGAAATAATTCAGTAAGAGCAGAAGTTCTCTCCCTAAGTACCTGGACCTGCCCCAGCTCAGGAAATTGCAGGGAGGATGCTGGACACTCTCCTCACCATTGCAGCAGACCAGCCCACATCCTCCAGGCTTTTGCTCCCTTTCCTTTGCTGCCCAGGGGAGAGGCAGTCCAGATCTCTCCCTGGCAGGAGGACCATCCAGCAGCAACCTCAGCATTAAAAATGTGCCATAAACCGCATGCCAGGTAACCTGTAGCCATTTTAACAGTTCCTTCCATGGTTTTTGAAGCTTCATCAGTCTTTTCCTCTCCTCCCATTCACTTTGCCCTTTTCTCTCCACCTGTTCCCAATGAGTTTTTCTTCCTTTTCACTCTCATCCTGCCCTCATCCCTGAACCTCAGGTGACCTCCTCTGCAAACTGCAGGGATCCAAGGCAAGGAGAGACCTTTGCAAGTCTTCTTCAGACAGCAAACCCCCACAATTATTCCCATTTTAGACAACAGGGCCAGTGATTTGCTCGCTGAGAGGTCACACTGGAAATCAGTGACACAGAGGAGCGTGTGCTCCAAGATTCCTGGTCCAAGCCGCCTACTGCAGCAGCCTCCTCACCTGCCACCACCCCCTAACCTAGGGTATCCTTCCCAATATATTGCCTAGGATCACCTTTCTCTTTTCTCAGACCTTTCTCTGTTTCTTTGCTCCCACTTAACCTTCAATCACAGCTCATTGCTTCATCTTGGGCTGTAGGATTGGGACCTCAAAGTGTCTCTGTTGGGCCAAACCACAATTTTGCAATCTCAGGCTGCCTGGCTGGGGGAAGAGAAAAAACCATGGACATGACATTTCTTTCAAGAAAAAAAAAAAAAAAACAATTGAAAACATTGGTGTTCTTACAAGCACACATCCCTGCTCTGCATCTGAAAAGCAAACACTGCAGCACAAAGAATCTTAAAGGGGGAAATGAAACAACTGCACTTTCAGCACCCAGGTTCAGAAAATGCTGACAGCTGGGCATGGATAACCACAAGAAAACTATTCGACTTTTAATAGTTCAGCAGTGAAATCAGGAGCAAGACATTTGGCAAGCAAATAGGAGTCCCCTGTCTTCATCCCATTACCCAAAGGCAGAAAGTGGGCAAGAATCAAGTCCCCTTCTTTTAGGCACTGTCATCTGTTGACAACAAGCAATCAGTGTCAGGATATACCTTTCACACACTACCCTCCTCCATATTGAACTGCTATCCCTCATTTACCATACATGTGTACATTGCCATGGCATGAGGATTGTGTGAACACTGATAAGACAACCCTTAGGGTCACTTTCACAAGTAGCTTTGCTTATAAAGGGGGGAAAAAAAAGAAAAAAAAAGGCAGAAAGGTTAACTCCTAATTTCTGCAGCCTTTACAGCTTAAGGGCTCTGAATCAAAGGTCCGGCACAAGCATGATGCTCTAATTAAAAGCTAAGACAGATCCCAAGTGACCCCATCACCACCCTGGGACATCAGCACCCAGCATCTTTCTATCACTCAGAGAGAGGATCTCGCCCTTCCTTCCCTAAGGCACCACAGCGCAGCTGAATGGCCTTTCTCGACACCTTCAATTCCCTCCAGGGAATTTAACTGGACACAGCCCGCACGTCCTGACAGGACATCCTGACAGGATCCGGGGAAGGCAGGACCTGTCCCACCCCACAACCTCAACCCAGGGTGAGCTTCTTCCCCGACCCCTATGCAGAAACCCGGCCGAGGACCCTGCCGAGCCCTGTCAGCATCACATCCCTTAGCGCCGAAGGGATGGCTGCCCCAGAGGGATTCACGGCTGAGAGGCATGCCGAAACCACGACCTGGGCGAGCTCTTCCACAGCTGGGTCCTTCAGGCCCTGGGTGAAGCGGCTCTAATCCTCTTACCTGGCCNTCCGCAGCCGCCGCGGCCGCCGGCGGCCGGGGAGCACCGCGGGGTCGCTGCAGGTGCAGTCCGTGTGTCGCTCTGACCGCCGGCTTTGGGGTGCTGGGACGCGCAGCCCCCACGGCGCTTCAGGGCATCCCTCGGGCACGGCCGGCACCACGGCCCGTGTGCGGCCGCAGCACGGCCCGGTCCCGCTGCCTGTGGGCTGTCCCCGGTGCGGCCGTGCCAGAGGGACCGTGCTCTGCCCTCTTCCCTGCCCGCCCTGGCCAGCGCCAGCAACACCTTCCCAGCCTGCGGCTCCGGATGCGCCTTCTGCTCCAAGTCCCCGGAGACACCGGCGAGGGCTCGCCACACAAACCCCGCATCTTTACAGCCCTCCCGGGAAGTGCTGCCCACCTGGATGGGTAGTTTGAAAGGCCTCAAGGAAGCAGGCACTCAGTAGCAAGAGACCCCAGGAAGAGCCTCCTCCACCCCTTTTCGCTTTCCTACTGGGTGGTGGGCTTTGTAACCTTTGTAATCTCGGTAAAGTATCTCTGTGGTTGGAATTTTGAGAAGAAACATTCCCAGCAAAGCAGCTCGGTGATAACCATTTGGGACTTGTCTCCTGAGGTGGAGGGATCCCTTCACTGTCTGATCTTCATGGGATTAAGTCAAGGTGAATACTACCACTTCTTTTTCCTCTTCCTCCCATCTCTCTCTGTCAGGATGACTGAAATTATTTAGCTACTGTTTTGTTTGTTTTCCTGAAATCCACATAACGTAGCACATACTCAAAATGTTGTCCTGGTGCCATCACTTATGAACCAACACAAAACAGAGAGATGCCTAAATCCTTGTCAGTCCCCAGAACTGAGTTATACATCAGCAGTTTATCAGTATTTTGTAGGCTGCCCTTCTTGCAAGAAACTCCTTCACTCTGCTTTGGCCTTCATGGAACACTCGGGAGAGATTTCTTGCCTCTGATCCCCAGGGATTGAAAACCCCTCAGAATGCTGATCCTCAGAGCCAGCACTGCAGCTGCAGGTCCCCTGAGCCCTTACCAAAGTGGCTGCATCATCAAGGGAGAGGACAGACGCTCCCACAGAAAGCCATGTACTGTATGTGCTTCTCGGTGCTTTAAAGGCTGAGGGGGCTATTTTTAGAGCTGAAATAACATTCTTCCTGCTTTGGTATTTAGAATCTTTTGTTATCCTGGACTAATAAATGGTTCCTTGCAGCATTTGCTTTTTTTTTGCAACCCCACAAAATCCAGAGATCTTGGACATGTTTCCCCTCTGCCCCATGGCACTGTCACACTCAGGAGTCACAAGTGACTTCCAGGCATGTCTTTCCTTGGGCAAGGAGCTGCTATTGCCTCCATGTCACCAAGAGAGGCCCCAAAATCAGGTGCCTGGAAAAAAATATGCTTGAGGTATCAGCATTAACCACATCCCTCCCTGCAAGGCTTCTCGTGACAGCAAAAGTCAAGGAAGCTTGCTTTAAAAGTAATGCAGGGGAGATCTTTGAATCCCAGTACCCTCTGGCTTTCAGCAGCTGAGGCTGAAGAAAACCTTCTGCCAAACAGGTGAGAAGTGATAGTGCTCAGCCTTAGCGATTTTGGCCAGAATGGAAAATGCAGCAACTAATCAGAAACTGCCTTAGTCACTTCACCTCTGCTGTCAGCCAATGCTGGAAAGGAAACAATACACCATATGGGATTTTAAGTCAATTTCATTTTTGGTAAACTCTGAGTGTCTGAGACATTTTGTTCACAGCTCTTTTTTGAGCAGATGGTGTCCCTCTGAGCGCTGGAAAACGCATGATGCTGACAGGCCCACCAAAAACCTATTACAAATTTTAAAAAATCACAGCTTGAAAAAAGGGCACAGCCTGGGGACAGCAAACATGTGCTGGAGCCCACCCAGTGCAGGAAGCAAGAGAGATGCAGGGAGGCATCAGCCATCGAGGGGTGATGTGGTGTGGGTCCTTGGAGTTATTTCCTACAATGATTTCTTCATGGGACACCACGGGAGGAGCAGCCCCTCTCCCATGACCCTCATCCTGCAAAGCAAAGCAACCTCCTGTCCCTCTAGTTGCAGTCCTTCCCAGGGTGAAATTACCACTGAAGACTGGCTGTGGTTATCCTGGACTGTTTTTTGAAGGGGGGATGAAAAGGTACACAGAGATGAGGAAAATGGAAAAGGGAATTGCTTTGAGTTTACTTTCATTTGTGGGAGATACATGTCTTGTGAAATTATATTTGCCACCTTTTTCTCCTGTTCTGCTCCTTTCTACTACAAAGGAAGGCCTGGCAAGAAAGGTTGCCCACCCAGAAAGAGGAGCAGCAGGGGAAATGGGAATCACTTGGGGATCACTCAGCAGCAGCCATTGGAGCTGCTCCACACCCTGATGTGTGTATTAAATACAATAAAAACTGTAAAAAACCAGTTAAAACTTTCTCAGTTGAAGTGTTAACCCTCATTTCATTAGCCAGATCATCTCTTATCGAAGCCATCTGTTCCTTTATCAAGCTTTTCAAATATTGTGATAGACTTCATATCTCCAAATGCCCTGCTGATAAAAAGATGCCATCTGAGCAAGCCACCTGTGGCTTGGCTGTGACAAGGTGTGCTCAGGGTGGCTGGAGGGGCAGTGACCTGCAAGGTGCACTCTCTCACTCTAAGAAATATCCCCAGATCCCACCCCTACAAGATGATGCTCTTCCCAGTTCACCCACATGATCCCAACCAAGAAAAATTCACCTAGATCAGGGAATGGAGCAGCAAATTGAAGAGTCCCATTCCATCCAACTGCAGCAAAGTGACACCATTTGAATGTTAGGAAAGGAATGGAGAAAATGGAAACAAAATTATAGGGTTTTTTTTCCATAAAAAGAGAAGTAAAAAAAAAAATTACTGCTGTGATGGCAAATACTTGGGATAAAGAGGACTTGTAGTCAGGGTGTGAACTCTGGGGAAGAAGCCTTGCAATCCCCAGAGAGCCAGTGTGTGCAGATGAGAGCTGCAGACTGGTGTGCCCTGGCTTCTGTGGGTGTGTATTCTGGCCTGGCAGGAGGACAGTCCTATATGAAGCACAGAAAATGCTGGGGGAAAAAAAAACCAAACTTTTTCTTTTTTTTTTTTTTTTTTTATTAGAGGGTTGGGGAAAAATATTTTTTTCTTTTTT
>VZTZ01018449.1:387055-414663 GCA_013400955.1 Drymodes brunneopygia
AAAGTTGTGGGGGAAAAAAAACCCAAATTTTTTTTTTTTTTTTTTTTTTTTTTAATGATGAGATTGGGTAAAATAATTATTTCCTATTATTATGCTGTAAATGCTAATGGAATGGTGTCAGTCAGGATAATTCGGTAGCCACAGTGAATACAAAGGTTAGGCATACTGTGCTGATGTGGTAAGTACCATTTCACCTACATTTTTTATCTGTGCTGCTCTTGGGAGCCTTTTCTCCAGTCATTTTCCAAGTCCTGCAAAAGGGGATTTTTTTAAATTGTTCTGCAGGAAGGCTTTGCTGCCCATCCACTTCTCTTGGGCAGTAGATTTATCTTTAAAAATGCTTGTGTGGGGCAGGGCCTTTACCTGCACTTTGCTCCTTTCCTTTTTAGCTTTAACCCCAGCTTGGCCATGGCTGGTGCAGGGAGGGGAGGGGCAGTGGCACAGCTCCTGGAGTCACTTGTCTGAAAGCCAGGGTGGGAATTCTTTCATCATTTTCTCGGAAAATGCCTCAGGCAGGGTTTAACACTTCAGGGAACGGGCCAGCAGGAAATGGACTTAGTAAAAGCAATGCACCCTATGTGCAAGGGGTGATTTAAACAGCAAAAGCCTCCAAACCATCCAGTGGTCAATTTTGCCCATGCAGGGGCACCCCAGGAGTTCTAATTTTTTTCCCCTATTCTCACCTGTTTGGGGGGCTGGATGTAGGTTTTTGCCAGAGGTTTCTGCTCCCGGGCCAGGCACAACTGTGCCAGAGCCACTGTGGGAGCTGGGGCGCATGTTGGCACATGCCCTCCTTTCCCACTGGGCTCTGCTTTCAGTTTTGCTTTTCATTCTTTTAAAATAAGATCTTAAGGGAAATTGCACCTCAGTTCCCATAAACACCCAGAACGTGGTGAACGCCCTGTACACAAACACCCATTCCAAAGGGTAGAGCTACAAAACAGCCTGGGGGCAAGAATATCAAGGTAATACAAGTCCAGCCTGGCCATGCCTTTGGGACCACTGTCTGGTGGCTGATATATCATCAGCTTCCCTCCAAACTGAGAGGCCTCCCAGCAGCAAATACCCCCAAACACTGTCTAACCAGAGCCCCTAAGTCAGCCACCACACTTCCAGCCTTGCATGGATTCTCAGGCTCACATGGCCACAGGAGACCTTTTAGAAGATCTTTTTTTTTTTTCCTCAGAGCCTCCCACTCCAGCAGCTGAATGTGATACCTGCAGTCAGGCCATATTTCCCATCTGCTGGGCTTATTTCTAGAAAGCTGTGTTCTGGCTGCCAGCCGGGGACAGCAGTTGCCTTGCACTTCCAAGCTGCAGAGGGATGCAGACATTCCCGGGGCTTACCAGGGAACGGCAGAGCCTCTGGAGAAGTGGGCAGGGCAGAAATCCACCCCTCGTACCCCAAGAGCAAGCCCTGATGCATTCCTTCAGCACTGGCACTCACCCTCTCCCTGCAGGGTCTTTCTCAAGGCGTAACTTCAGTGCCAGCAGGTTTTGCTCATCGCTCCTGCTCCAGGGAATACCCCAGGGCAGCCCAGCCCAGCTGCAGCAGGGATGGGGTCAGATGGAGCCTGGAAGTCCCTCTGCAGTCAGCCACCACAGCCTTGGCCTCACCTCACACCTTGACTGCCGTGTTTGTGCACAGCCCTGACGGGGAGCAGGTTTCATCAATGCTTGCAGAACCAATTACGTGCTGTAACTTGGAGATGAAATCCTCCTCCCTGCTGTAATTTACAGATTAGATCCTCCTGGAGAGATTGCACCAAGTCCCAGAAGTCCCAGGGCAGGCTGGCATTCCCTTGAGCCACCCCAAGCCAGAAAGCAGCTGACCTGCTCGGGAGTTTCCACTTGGAAGGAGCACACAGCTGCAGAGCCAACGCTGCATTTCGTAAGGGCCCCACCAGTTCTGGGAAAAGAGGTAAAACTGATGCAGTGCCTGCTGTGTGCCAAAGCTGAGAGCCTGGAAACACTCAGTGCATGGGGCAAAGGACAAATACCTGCTCTTACTCTGATGTGGTGTTATTCCAGATGGGTCAATGTGCCAAGAACAGAGTTAGAGACAGCATAAGATGAGGCACTGCCAGACCATCAGGTCTCAGATGACAGTCACTGTATCCCTGGTTAAGTCCAACCTACAGCAAGCCACCAATCCACCAGCAGTCTCTCAACACTTCTGTACTGCTCAGGAAGCTCTAGCCAGGTCTTTAACTACCAATTCAGCAGGTGAAGTGCTAAAGTCCACAGAAATAAGTGCAGCTCACGCCCAAGTGCCCACCCTAGCAAGGCTCCACGACTTCCCCATATCACTTCATTCAACAGTGGATGGATCCAGTAGCTACCGTGGGAAATGGCAGTGGCCCTTCCTGCCTCCCACAGACCCTACATCTTCTTGAGGAAGAGAAAACCACACTAAAGAACATGACTAAACTGTTTAAAAAAACCCAAACAAAACAATCCAAATGAGCAAAAAGTTCAAAACTAATACAAAAATATAAACAAATAAGCAAAAAAAGGAAATGTGTTTTGTTTCACTAAAATTTAAGGCACCCTCTTTAAAAACCTAGTTTTCCTGCAAAGGCTGACACTTTTTTTATCAACTCTACCACATGGAGAATTTAATCTACAGAAAGAGGGATTCAGGTTGCATAAGCTTCCAGATAAGACATTTGATGGAGAAGCTTTATCTTTTCTGAACAATGTTTCTTTACTTATTTTCAGTTTTTCAAAACCAGGTAACTTGACAATGGCTTCAATTTCAGTTTTCAGATCCCTGAAGCACACTGGAACTGCTGCTGCAGCTTTTGAAGTCTTATACCTGGGGGAGGGTGGGGGGAATATTATCTTATTGCAATTCCAGGTATTCAGAGAGGCTCAGAACAGCATGTGCCTCTTAGCAAGGCCACTTATTCTTCTTGCACCAGGCACTTGACAGGAATGAGCCTAAGGAAGCCCAAGCAGTAGCAGCACAAAAGAAAAATGATAAAGATCAACGGGAAGCTGTGCATCTTGGTGCATTCCCTGTAGTTCTGCGGTCAGGAAATTGCACAAAGGAAAGGATGAGAGCACGGGTGAGATCAGGCATTTGCAGATCTTCCAAGCTTCACTCCTACACTCACACCCCAAGTCCAAACCCATTACACACATCACTTTGAAGGCAGGCTCCCTATGATTTTGGCCGTGGAAGGAACAGCTCTATCTTTCTAAGCAGCAGGTCAGGAGCCTCCCAGCTCCAGGAGCCCATTTCCCCACCATCCTGCAGCAGGGGGTGGGGGAGGCATCTCCAGCTCGTGTGTGTGTGTAATTCCTGTGTCTATCAAATGGCTCTGGCTCCGGATGAATGCACATCAAAACACACCTTCAGGCACACCCAGGTCATCAGGCCCATCTCAGCAGAAACAAAGAGAACATACAGCAAAACCTAAATAAAATATTTGATATTTTTGGCCAAAGCATTGTCCTGCAGTCACACTGGGCTGGTATGTTTCTATTAAAGTGGGATTTTCACAGGCAAGAACTTGACACGGTCTCATTTCAAGTTTATGCCAGCTTCCAGTTTCTTTTCCCCTTTTGGCCAGGAAGCCCAAAGTAATCAAATCTCTTGGTGCCCTTCCATTTGACAGCTTCCTCTTCCCCTGACATTCAGAAATGCTGAGGGGGGAGGTATTTTGAGCTGCACCAAATGCAGAGCTGCAAATGCCAAGCAAAACACTGCTGTAATTCTGATGTGTGATGCACAGACCTTTGCTTTGGGAGATGTTTCAAAATTAAACACAGTGGCCAGGCTAACTCATAACTGTTTATTGTAAATCACTCAAGAGTTTACACATCATTAATGGCAAAATAACACTTTTAAAACACCTGCTGGATGAAAGACAGAATAAAGACAACTCTTTTATTATTATATGGCATCATTTGAAAAACAAGAAACAGAACAAAAAAGAAACCATTTTATTTTTTTTCCCCACTTTTGCATCTTTCCTGAAAATATCTGGGCCTGAGTCTCAGTTATCTTGAGATCCCTGCCTTGCCCAGGGTGTGGGGCTGTGTGGCTGGGAAACAGGCACTCCCTCTCCGAGGGGCAAGGCAGTGACCTTCTTTATAAATGAAAATCATGCCCTCTATCTTCAAAAGTGCTCCAGTGCTGACAGTACAAAGCCTCTCTCCTGCACTGGCTAACATCTAACACAAAGGGCTATATGTCCCATTAAATCCACATGCCTTTTTTTTTTCATATTTTTTCCTTTTTTTTCTTTTTTTCTTTTTTTTATTTATTTTTTGGTTAAGCAAGGCAACTGTTAAAATTCAGAAGCTACATAACTGTCTTTATATTTTGCTCAGAAACCAATGGATGTTGCATGCAGCTGAAATATTAGTACAGACTCTGACTTAGATAAAGGTCAGTTTTCTAAGACCCACTAGTCAAAGGCAGAAAAAGAAATTAAGAGGCCTCTTGTGCAAAAGGAGCTAAAATATGCATGCATCGATGGCCATGACTGATTAGAATATGACTTAGGTCTCCAAACATTGAAACCGAAGCTTTATTTGGCTTAAGACATGGTTGAGCTCTATACATTTACAATTACAATGTATATGTGACAACAAAGGAACCATCTCAATATAGCATCAGTTGGTATTTTGGCCTGTATAGAGACTAATCTTCAACACAAAAGCCTGCTCAGCAATAAATGGTTTTCATATTTAGCAAAGACAGCGGTGCACTGGGCTGGCTAACAGGGCTAACGAAAAGAAGAAAGCAGGTTTCCAAACTAACATCTAACTAAACTGAGGGCAATTTTTCCCCTTGGACATAACTGTTTTTCATCAGTGATGTTACTGTCCTTTCCTTGAGTATGCAGCTGACACAGCACACAGGGCCCTGCCCCATCCCTCCCAAAAGATGCGCCTCAAAAGCTTCTTGGATTAGAAGTAGGAACAAAAATCTCCCCTAACTGCACTTGGAAAGGACAGTTAGTTCCTTCAACCTGCCAACCTGTTTACCATGAACAAGCAAATTACAACAAATCTCAGACATGAACTACAGTGACTAAAATCAAATCTCTCTCCCGCTTAACTGCAATATTAAATAATAGATAACATTTTTACACTTAATAGTCTTAAGTCTGGACATAAGACAGGTAATAAGGAAAGAAAAAACAAAGTTGTGGCTGAATCAATTCCTGGTGAACTGATTCAGCCCAACTGATCTGAAACAAAAAAAAAAAAAATTTTACCCAGAGGTAAATCCACCACAGGCACGGGGTTGCACGCACACACCCAGCCAGCCATGCTGACAGCAGTGCTGGCACAGCCAAGCGTCACTGCTCAGGTACTGCCATCTCCAGTCCTTTCCTTGCGAGCCTGGATCATCTCCTTCGGGGCCTGCCTGCGGTCAGTGACCAGCCCCAGCCAAAACATGAAGTCAATGAACCAGGTGGTGGGGTTGAACTTCAGGCCCAGCTCGCTGGCTGAGTAGTCAAACGGGAAGGTGTGGTGGTAGTTGTGGAAACCTTCACCTGAAAAACAGAGAGGGAGTTTAAAGGCCACGTAGCTGGCACTGTTATCAACCCAGGAACACACTCGGGTGGGACACTCCAACATCCATTTCCCAATTCCTGCATCTAGTGGAGGTTATGCTCTACCCCAGACCTCTGGGACAGACCCAAACCAGACTCCATTTCAGTGCTCTGGGCTTTCCCCCACAGTACGAAGGGGCATGTCCCACACCCTATGCTCAGGGAAGAAAACCAGAGGGGAGACACTCAGCTGAGTCAGAGGTGGAGTCACTCACTTCTGCTGCACTGTCTGCTGAGCAGAGCTGGCTGCTGGGTGCTAACACCTCCCCTCCCACAGACTACATGGCATTTATTCAACATGGGCACCATCAGTAGCACAAGAGCGCCTTTCCCTAGGATGCGCAAGCTCCGGCCCCCTCCAAACCTTGCCTCCAAACAGCGCTCAGCTGCAGCCACCCAGAGTCCCGTCCAGGGTGAAAGGGACATCACCCTGAGCTTGCAGAGCTGTGCACTCACCGATGGCCCCCAGGGTGACCAGGGTGTTCTGCCTGGGGCTGATGTTCTTGTCGTAGGGGCGGTTGCCGTACATGTGGGCGGCGCTGTTGACCAGCCAGGTGACGTTCAGGGAGATGGTGTACCGCAGGATGGAGGCCAGGAAGTAGGCATTCCACAGGCTCTCGCCCCACAGGTACCACGGCACGAAGGTGGGGATCACAAAGCACATCAGCACAACCGAGCTCTTGTAATACCTGCGGGCGTTATGGGGCGAGAAGGAGAAAAGGAGTGCAAAGTAAGACCTGTCCTGTTGGTGCCCCTACGGCAGGTTTAAAACAGTCCCCTGCTTTTGTTGAGTTTTCTGCAAGGGATGAGCAAAAACAGAGTTTGGACTTATTAAATAATTATCAAAACTCTACATTTGCTGAAAACTTCTCAGATAGGAAGAACTGCCATTTTTGTTTGACAAAAACAAACAGTTTTCAATTAAAACCCACAAGGGATTGGGAAAATGTTAATATTACCAGTACTTTTGAAAGGAAAGAAGTTTTCATGAACACAGATCTCATCTCAAGACATGAGCTAGTTTTGATCATCTTGTGCATGAAATAAATCAACCTCTTGCTTTGCAAGTTCTTTGCTTGATGTATTTTGTTGTTGTTTGGAGGTTGTGCTTCACATGCTGGGCTCCAGGAGGAGATCTGCAGCTGTACAGCAACACCAGCCATGGTGAAAAGAGAGCATTCCTCAACTCTCTCACAGAACTCAACCCTCACTTACCTGAGCTAAGGCCCTCCAAGCAAACAAGTTCCCCTTCTTTGCTCCACCAAAGATAAAAAATAATTTCCCACTCATATGACTGACTTCTGATAAGGTTTGCAAAACGACATCAGTTCAAGGCCAGGATTTAAGTAGAGCTGGAGGAGAAAAATACCTTCCAGTCCAGAAAACTCTTTCAAAGTTCAAAGCCTCTACCACTCTGGGGAAATAGAATAAAATATGAAAACGGCTTATTAGGCAGCAATTAAAACTATTCTGCAAGATGCAAGAAGCCCCAGACTGAAGTCTTTGATGAAGACATGAATCCTCCCATCTGAACAAGCATCTGAGTGCATTGTCTCCCTTTGGCTGAAACATCCACCTTGGAGTGAGAAACCTCCTTACCTGGAGTGCAGAGGAATCAGTGCCTCGACACATGCCTGGGGGATGAAAACTTTGTCATGGAGACACTTCACCTGTGAGCTCCTCTCTCACATCACTTGCTGGATTATTGCTCCCTTATTCACAGAGGGTAGGTTTTGCTGTCAGCCGTGCCTGGAGCAGTGCTGTGATTTCAGCTGAAGTGATGTGGTTTTAAACTGACTGAGTGGTGCCTCGTCCACAACTCAGCAGCACCACTAAATTCAGCAAAGCTAACAATTTGGCCTTAAAACAAAACATGACAAGAAGGATTTATTATGGTTCTTACTGATCTCACCTGCTAGTTTTTCCATGCCCTCAAAAAATCCCCAACACTGCAATCGTGTAGAAAGGAGAAACCCAAATTCTGGGTAAGGGACAAAGTCCTAAATCCAAATCCAGAGCAAAGGCATTTGCTAAGACAACTTTCCTGCAGAAAACACACTTCTTCACTACACAATCTTTACAGCATGACCAAATCAGTAGAGCCTGCTTCTCATGGGATGCTGTTGTCTTGGGAAAGGTAATAACCAAGAGGAGGTGCAGCAAACTGCAAGGGAGCTGTTGCAAACAGCCACTCTCAACTGAGGAACC
Source organism: Drymodes brunneopygia (assembly GCA_013400955.1). Taxonomy (NCBI): domain Eukaryota; kingdom Metazoa; phylum Chordata; class Aves; order Passeriformes; family Petroicidae; genus Drymodes; species Drymodes brunneopygia. The sequence goes on from VZTZ01018449.1 coordinate 394,839, forward strand.
TGTAAAAGCAACCATATGTGGAGGGAAGTATTCCTCACTCCTGGAAGATTTCCATTACAAGGGTAATTTTTTGCATTAGAGAAATCTGTGCACTAATTTTTGGACTCAACTGACTGCTCCCCTCACTCAGAAAATACAGAGAAATGGCCTTAAGCAATTTTCCAAAGTGCCTGGATGAAATGCTTGCAAGCAGAAAATCTTGTGCATAAAAGACAGGTACTCACATAGAGCACAAAGGATGCTGCTCAATTCCCATCTCTCACAGAGTGTGTAGCAAGCTGAGCTAGGACTGTGCTAATTCCCAAGGGAGATAATTAATCCTGTATAAAATGGCAGTCTTGGGAGAGGTGGCACTTGGCCTGCACTGGCCCAGGGGTGCCAAAGATGGCTTTGCAGAGTGAAATGTGCACTTCTGTGTTAAGGCAGGTAGTGACTGCAGAGTTTGCTCCTGTGATCAAAGAAGGCGGCCAAGATCTGAGCAACTTCTGCCACAGCTGTTTTTGTAACCAGCCCTGGCTTTTTGGGAAAGCAGAGGGACAAGGACAGGGCTCACTGCTTGTGCCACAGGGCCCGCAAGGACAGTCAGCAAATGTCAGCCACATGGGAACAGTGGGGGCCAGAGGGAAGGCATCCCAGCTCCTGCAGTGAAGGTGGCAGGAACACCTCAGAAAGAAAAGGGAAGGATGAGAATAAGGAGAGAGCCACAGCCCGACCACCAGGCGGGAGGACCTCTCCACGCCCACACGTACTTTCTTTGGAGCCTGACGACAGGGTCATCCAGCAGGTCAGTGAAATCCAGCTTCCTGCCCTTCTCGATGACGTCGCGGTGCTTGCGCACGAAGAGCCAGCCGATGTGGGCGAAGAAGAAGCCACGGCGGGCGTTGTGCGGGTCCGCGTCCGTCTCCGAGTACTTGTGGTGCACGCGGTGGTCTCGGCTCCACTCGTAGATGTCGTTCTGCACAACAAACACCGCGGGGTGAGAGGGCAGGGGCCAGGCACACCGCGACCTCCAGCCCTCCCACACACAGTAACAGCAGCAGGCCCCTCTCTGACGCTCCTCAAAGAAGGCTGTTGAGTAAAAGCCCCAGCTTTGCAGCCAGCCAGCCTGTCACACCGCTCCTGTCAGTCCCCACACAGAATGGGACCTGCTCTGGGACTTGGTGACACAGACTGCACAAGTCTCAGAGCTGGGAATGGCTGTTAGAGCCTCTTGGGAGTTACCATCATCAGTCTGCCCTGCGTGTCTGAGGATGGGCTGCAGGGACTGGGTACATATATGTTTACACTGTTATTTTAAAACTGTCCTTTGGGGGACCTTGTACATTTATTTTCAGGGTCCCTGAGTTCTGGCATCCTCTTTCTTTTAGGAATAGCACCCACAACCACCAACCACAGCAGCTTTGCTCCCAGCAGAACTGAGCAAACCACTTGCAGTGTCTCTGAAATAAGAGCAGGACACCACCCATCTGGGCACCGAATATAGCACAGGACACAGCAAGCACAGGATAATGATAACTGTGTGTACCTATATTTTGTGAGGCCAAAGCCCTGTGCTGAAATCATTGCAGAAATCATTGCTCTTTCTTTCAGCTATCAACGTTTGAGAGAAAGCACTGAGGGGACTCTGGGAACAACTGCAAAGAGCAGCTAAAGAATCCAGCTCAAATGGCTCCACGTCCAATTTCAGCTTTGCAAAAATGCTCTCTGCCTGCAAGAACACACCAGGGACAAGTGAGGAACAAGAGCCCTGGAAAGATCTCAGCTCCACTGCATTCAGTTGTGCTCAGCCCTTCACTGTTGTCATGTAGTGAACACAGTGATGCTGGGAGTGGGCTGGGGATGAGGGGGACATTTTTCTGCACCACTGACTCATCTAAGCCATTGAGAGGAGGCAATAAAGATCATCCCCTTGCCCGTTGTCCAGTGTGTTGCACCTTAACTGTCCCACTGCATGAGAAAACAAAGTAAACTACAAAAAAGCAAAGGAAGTCACCAAAGTCCTCTGTGAGAACAAGAGGAGATCTCTTGTACCTTCCTACAGAGAACTCAAAAGGAATGAAAGCCTCTACAGTGTTTCAAGCAGCTTCAGTGGGAATATCCGTATGACTGGAAAAAGTCAACACTAAGTAATTCAAAAATAAAACAGGGTTATGCAAGAAGCACACCTAGAAGAGGTCTTCTTTCTTAACCAGAAATCATTTTTCAAGTGAGACTATTGATCAGTTTGTCACAAGAGCACTTGATAAAGTGGTTTGTGGGACAGCAGATAACCAGGAAAAGCAATGATCCTGGGAGAAATTAACTTGGCTTTTCATGCCACAGCAAATGCCTGCAGAGCTGGCAAACAAACATGATTCCCCAGATGAAAGGGTTAGGAAGTTGTGAAACAACTGAATTGCATCTAATTAAAAACCACAAAGGCTAGGAGGAAATAAAGGCCGGAGGCCAGAACTGTTGACAATAAATACACCAAGAACTGGAGCACAGCATGTGCAAATGGGCTCCGAGTGTATTATTAGCAACCATTTTTCAAGAACACATCACTTTTGATGAAGTTTTGGGTAAACACGGGGGTGAAATCCTTTCCAAAGCACAGTACCATGCTGTGACAGTGATGCAGCCATGAGGTTTCATTAGCAGGTCCCTTAATAAACTTGCAGACTGAAACGTGCCAATAGCCTGGGCTGTGTGACAGTCTCTGTGTGCTGACACAGATTTCCACACCACCACTCCTGCTGTGTACAAATGCACACAGCACAAACAGAGACTGTGCCACACAGATGACACCAGCATGGCCCAGGTGAGGTGCTGGAACTTAAGTGCTAGGAGATCAATAAGCCAGGTATTGCCTATGTTATTACCTATGTCTGAAACAGACAAGTGACAGCAAGAAGCACAGTCTTTCAAAATTGTGAGAGCTTCATTCTGGATGAAGAAACACAGCTCAGCATGCTCCAATGATAAAAAATCCATGAGGCAACATGGCAAAAGTGGCTGCCTCTGATGGTATTCCAGAGGAGGTACAGCATGTCACAGCCCAGGCAGCATCAAGCTAAAACTGTACAGCAGTTTCCTTCCCCTGCCCTTCAAGAATTCTGAGTATTTCCTCATTACTTAGCATGCAGGGATGCTGTATGCATCTCCAATGCTACCTCTTCCTCCCACAGCCAATGTGAAGGAGATGGACCTGAAAACTCATCACTCACTGTCTGTTTGTGGTGGTGGAAACAGCCTTTAGAGGCAATGGATGTCATCGTAATTAGGAGCAGGCTTCGGACTTAGAGTGGGTAATTTGGCCTTTCATCCTGTTTCTGGTAAGAAGGGCACAAAGGTGGCTTGAAGCTACTTTGAAGCACTTCCCTGCCTCAGAATGCCACCGTGCCCTCAGACAAAAGCAGTGACGAGGCCAATGCAGCTGAGAGCAAAATCCATAGCAACAGGGGAGCAGAATGCAACGAAATCCCCGTGTGCAGGCTCACTGCAAACAGCTCTACACACTCATTTATATTACTTGTGAAGGGTAAGATCAGCTGTGTAACAGGGAGGCAGTACCAGGGGCTTATCAGAACTCAAAGCAGTTGTTTAACACACTGAGCTAAGGGCTTGTAAAGCTCTGCAAGGGACCAAGCAGCAGATGGAAAATGGTTCAGAGTAAAGGAAGGTTATAGTCAAAATGGACACATGTCCATTTTCAAGCAAAAGCTCTCTGTGTGCTCTTTGTGATGTGCAGAAGGGCTAACTAATTATGTCTTTCCACCTTAAAACAGAAAAAATCAAAGATGATAAATGAGCAGTACAGAAGTAGATAAAGGGACTCTTTTCATTCTCTGTCAAGGTACATGAACAAAAAGTCAATCAACCAGATTGAAAGGAAAAAGACGAAAACTCAGGACACAACACATATGGAGTACTCGGTGCCACAAGGGGTTATGGCAGCCAAGCTCAATAAGTATAATTTTAGTACAGGTAAGTTTAATTTTAGTGCAGGTTCCTATCTCTATCCTTACCAGTCAGAGGAGGAACCAAATTCACACTGAGAAGATCCTGGTTCAGGGCTAACTCCTACAACCAGCTGGGTGCTACACAAGTGTTTCTGTGGTCTAAGACTGCCTACCACTAAGTACAGAGCTAGTAACACACTTCTTCACAAATGTATTTGAATTTGGCTGGTGAAAAATGCTGCATAAAACAGAGATAAATTAAGATTGTGAAAAGATGCCTGCTCTCCTTTCTGGGCACAGTCTCCAACTGCCTGGATGAACAGACTCTTGGTTACACAGACACATTTGCATCAGGTTGGCCCTTATGGAAGTCTCTGTGCTGTCCTGTGAGGTGTGGGGCCTGACCTGTGCCACAGGCCAGTTGCTGGGGTGCTGAGCCTCTGGTCTGGTCACGTTCAGCTTGGTCCTTAAGGAATGATTGCTCCTGGTCTGTCTAGTGCATGTTGTTACGTGGGTGGTGAGAGGGGCTCTGCATCCCCTGAGCCAGCAGAATGTGTTACAGCAAATAAACGTCTTTCTGTCTTTCTGCCAGGTTCTTTTTTTGCTTTCTTTTGCTGTCTCTAAGCTGAGGGGATCCCTGCACAGCAGAGAGAGCTGCCTGGAGGCCAAGAATCTGAACAAGCAACACCAGCCCACCTGGAAAGCCATGGAGTTAGCTGCAGCCAGGAAGATCCTCAAAGGCAGCTTGGCTTTGTAGGAGCGGTGGCTCCAGAGGCGATGCGCGCCAGCTGTCACGCCCAGAGCCGTCATCAGGAAACAGAAATACGCTGAAAGACACAAAAAACAAAAACACACGCTGTGCCACGGGGCCAACTGACACTATCTGAGCTCTCTCTGGTGAAAAGATGCTCCTTGCTCTGCCTGCTGACGCCTGCAGGGTCACTCAGGAGACGAGGCTGGGCAGACAGGAGGTGAGGTTCTCAGCCCACCTCTGCCTACGGTGCCTAAAGAGGACAGGCTCCTTTTGCAAGTGTAAAATTAAAATGAGCAGATTCAAACATGACAGAATATTACAGGACAACTTCAAATCAATTTACACTATCTGCTTAGCCAGGGCCCTCTGCCACCCTACACACACAGACATATTTTGGCTAAAGCAGCCTATTTCAAATACCTAAACAGAGTTACCAGAACAAACAGGGAAAATGCAGTCCCCAAAAAGGGGTTTTGTACTTGTGTCTGCACAAGAGTCCATCCAGCAAGGAACCCTGTTAGACAGGCAGTGGCTAGACAGGAATTCCCAGTCTGCTTTTCCCAGCACGCAATGTAAAACATTTGTCTTTGAAAAAAGAAAACAAAATGTATATGTAGGTGTGTTTCTACTGTGTCCCTTTATCAACTCCCAGCTCATAGTGCTTGAAATTGCAGCATCTGAGAGAAAATATGATGGAAAGATATTTGGGAAAATAACAGCAACCATATTTCACATCGATTGTCACCCCCGCGGACTGAAGAAGCAAATGGACTTTTTCCACTCCGCTGATGGATCCATCAAAAACAGATTTACCCAAACTGCTTCCCATTATGTCCATGGCCAAAATCCCTGTCACCTCCTGTACAGCAAACCAAAGCCTTTCTCACAAGATGCAGCAGGCAGCTGGAGTCAGAATATTTACTGGGAAATATGTAAATATGATGCCTCTCTAAAACCTGCTTTGGGTGCCATCATTGAAGAGACAACTCTGATTTTCAGCAGGCTGAGTGCTCATGGTACTCCTAGAAAGGGCTCATTTGTGCAGTTATGCCCAGTGCACTGAAGTCTATAATGAAATTTAAATTTCTACTTACCTGAAGGGAGGTACAGAAATGAACTAAAATCATGCATTCTCTCTGCACATTATCTACAGATTTTGCTGAACCTACAGATGACTCTCAGATCAGTACAAATGCTGACACCACAACTCCTCACACTCCAGTCTCCACTGCAGTGTTGCAGTTCTTGCATGTGCCTTGTTAGAGCAAGGGTTTGGACTTGTACGAAATTAGGGAAAACCCATCCTGCCATTTTCTGTGTGATGTTGAGCTGTGCAGAAACATCACCAAATAAAGCCTTCCAAATCACTCAAATGACTGTAATTGTGGGAACAGATCTGTGACACACAGAATACTGACATTATCCAGCTAACATAAAAATATTAAGGTTAGAGTCCTGAATCATTACAAGAACATATTTTCTGTGGGCTTTATGACTGGTTAACCTCCTAGTCACGGGCTGCAATCTCCCATCTTCAGCAGTTTCTTTGCTTCCTTAAAGCACAAGGGGGCTTTTCTCCCTCTTCAAAGTAACAGATCATTTAATTGACCAAGTGCTTCTTCAAGGGCATCCATCCATCTTAATCGAGAATAAAAGATAAATGGGTAGAATGAGAGATATGCAACATTACTGTTGATTTCACTTCCCTTCTCTGTCCAGTGTAAGAAGGAGGCTGTGTGGTAGGTAACAGAGCATATGGAATATCTGCACTGAACACCATCAGGGACAACTCTCTCTGGCCCTGTGCAGCCCCCCAGGGACTTGCCAGCCCCAGCCCACTCCTGCAGTGCTCAAATGATCAAGGAAACAGCTGGGGCTGATACCCACGCACCATGCCTATTTTTTGGCTTTGCAGAGGAGGAATCACAAGAGAAGGATTCTTCCTAATATAAATCCCAAGGGCTGAAACATCCCCAGAAACAAACAAACAAACAAAATTATTCAGGAGGTTCAGTGCCAGGGCAGAAACAAATCCTGTCAGACAAATGCACTCTGCTTAGTGATAGCAAGTTTTGTGATTCTTACAGCAGCTAAGGTCCCCAAAAATAATACTTGACCCAATGTATAATTAGCCAAGATGACAAATATTTGCCATGTAAGGAATAGGTCTCAAGCTCTCCTTTGCAGAATAAATTAGGATCTCAAACCAAAAATCAGACTACCAAACCATTTGATTTTACATTAATCATGCACAGCTACAGTAACTGTATGAGAAGAAAGCCACTACTTGCTTACCCATCTCATTTGTGGGGATGGGAGTGTGTGTAGGGGGTGAACATGACAGTGACACACAGGATTGTGATGTGAAGCAGAGCAGCCAGTTAATAGCAATTCCTCCTTATACTGAAAACGCCCTCTTAGAAATGTAGCTTAACGGGTTCCCTAAGTAACAGAGAGTAAATAATACTTATTGCAGGAAAAAGGGGGGAGAAAAAGCCATAAGGAAAGTACCCAATGGAATTCAAACAATTAGTGTTATATTTCTTTGTAATTTAGTGGGACAGCTAATGTACAAAGAGGAAACTGACAAAATAGCCAGATGTGTCCTCTGCATGTTCTTCTAAGGTCTGACAGGAGCATTTCCAACCAGCTCATTCAGTAGAGCACAGCATAAGCAAACTGATTCAAAACTGGAGCAGAGGGAGAACCACTTAAAAGAGGGAACAAAGAGGAAAAGGGGGAAAAGAAAACAACAGGTAAACCTGTGCAAAAGGAAGAAAGAGAGACCTGGTGCACGGGGACAGGGAGAGGATGCAGGAGAGACAAGACACATGAGGTTAAAGTGATGTGCAGGCAGGGAGCTGGCAGGTTGCTAGGCTTCCAATACACTGTGCCTGTGCACAGATGCTATTTATGGGAACATGCCAGAATCAACAGGCAGAAGATTTTTATTCAACATTCTTATTAATGACCTGAAACAAAGGCAAACAGCATACTAATTACAGCAGTGGATGATGCTATATTTGGAGCAGCAGTGAGAGAGCTAAGAAAACATGAAAGGATCCGTGCAGAAACAGGGAAAGTAAGGCTCAAAGTAAAGACAAAGCAGAGTAATGTTGTTTGGGGAGCAGTAACTGGACACAGGGATCTGTGATGAGGATGAGGAGCTTGGTGAAGCAGGAGCCTGAAAGGAGGATTACCAACAGTTCATAAGATATTCCCAGTGGGCCATATGATAAGGCAGCAGGACATCAGTGTGATTTTGAACAGCAGGCACAGAGGTATCATCTCACTGTCAGACAGAAGCAATGAAAACTACACCAGGCAAATCATTTAAAAATGGATGAGAAATCAACAGCATAAAACATTTGAGCCACCTTTTTCAGAACAACTCATTATGCCCATAGCTGGATTTCCAGAAAAGCTTTACTAAGCCCAGAGCCAAACTCTTCTGAAAACCTCAGTGTCCAGGGAACTGGCCTCTTATGAAGAGATGAGGAGATAATGCCACAGTCTGTATCTACTTCACAGGCATCAGGAAATCATCCTCTGCTCTAAGTGGTTGCTTAAATTGGAGTAGATCTCCCCCTCCAAAAATTTCTGTTCTGTTTTATGCTGAATATCAAAATTAGAACTTCTACTGTTTCTGAAACCTGGGACCACTATAGAATGATATGATATGTATTCATTGTTTGTGAATCCAGCACATTACAGATTGATTTTGACTTTTATCTTGTTATTTAAAAAACCAAATCAACCAAAAGAAGATGCTCAACAAGCACTGGGTTCACTCTGGCGTATCTGAACAGATAATTCTGGCTCCTGAAAGCGAGGAGATGACTGGACACCCTTGCTCAGCACAGATGACAAGGAGACACTGTGGGACAGCAACTATCCACACGTTACCAATGTCAAACATAACCCAGTTAGATGGAGCAAATCACAATTATCTCAGAGGGACAACACATCAGACAGGAAAATAGGAGCAGTGAAACAAAACCAACTGCACATTCACTACTGTCAACACACAGAGCATCTTTAAAATACACAATAATGCCACACAGTTGTTCCCATGGGGTGGCAGCACACGGAGCCTGGCACCAGCTCACACCCAGTGGCTGCGATCCCCATGCGTGGGTGGCACGGAGAGGAGGGATAGCAGGGAAGGGAATCAGCCCTTGCCAGCCCCACTGCTGGCATCTCTCTCCCATCTGGCTCCCAGTTCCTTCACAGGGATTTGAACACTGCATTCTACCACTCTGAACCTCGCAGAGGCCTGGGGAGCCATCATCCCCACAGTTGGCTCTCTGTGAGTTGTTCCGAATGCAGATCCCACCACAGTTCTGGTTTCCAAACACACCTTGGGACTGGGCAACTCCTGTGAACCTTTGAGCTTTTTTGCATATTACAGCACGTAAAAAGCTTTTTTCTGGTCCTTGCTTGTAAGTCAAGTGATGACACATCTTATGTCAGCCAGCACTGGGGTGTATTACATCAAGTGCCAGAAGCAGAAACTCCCAGACCACCAATGTCTCTCCAGTACCAACAATGGGGAAAAACCTGTGGGGGAAAGTGCTCATCCCTTCTAACAAGACAGATGACAGGCCCCGTGAAATCAGAACAGTGGCTCACCTAGCCCCATATTTTCTTCTAACAGGGGTAAGGGGAGTTGCTATGCAGAGGACACAAAAGAAGAAAAAAATTAATTAAAAGGGAAAAAAAGACAACACAGCCCAGTTACTGCTGCACTAGCACTGCATGCACAGTTCAAGTGGTGTGGACTTTAAGATGTGGCATTTTGCACAGAGAGTATGTAAAAAATAATTACCAAGGCAAGCAATTACTGGAGGCTGCCCTAGAGTTGTTATCACAGTTGCTCTGACCAGGAGGGTGACAGACCTTGGGTCAGGATAGCCACCAAGGATCAGGGCCTTGGTTCTATGTCTTGTTCTGAGGACATCAGCCCCATTTATTCCTGTGCTGGCTGCTGTCCCCTCCTGCCAACCTCCTGGTGCAAAGCCTTGCTCACAACCAAACCACAGCATTATTTTATATGTGCTCAGGGAGCTGCTCCTTCAGTGGTGTCTTCACCCAGGACACAGGAGGGAGTGATTTCCTCAGATGTGAATTCTAACCACACTAATGGCAAGGAAATCTTGGCAATCTTTTGCTTGGGGAATTAAAATTAACAAATGCAAGGGCTGTGCTTCACCTGTAGACATCTGTTACCTCGTCAAGAAGAGGGCAGCTGGAGACAGCTGACCTTAAAATGCCGTTCATGATGAAGACCCCTCATGACATGACACCATTTGGTGGAAATCCTCTCTCCACAGTAGCCAGCAAAGTCTCCAGCAAGCTGCTGAGAAATTTTCATCTTACCACAGGCCATTTTTTCTCCCCTGTATATAAAAGGATACCACAACTTGGCTCATTTGTATTAAAAAAAACATTTGAGGGTTAAAAATAACAGGGATGGACATGAAACTTTTGTCTACTTCCACACCAGCATCGTGTGCCTGTTCAGTCAGATATAAATTGCTTGTTAGGGAATTTTACAAATCAAGTGAGTCAAACCCAAAGTTTTCCATTAGGCTGCAAGAACTGCATGAGACATACAGACAGCAAGTTGCTCAAGCACAAAGATGCAAAGCAAACTGGCTGCCATAAATATGTAACACTCCTGTAACTTCCAGGGGTGTTTTTTTCCTTTCTAAAAATTAAATTATGTCTGTATATCCTGTATCTGCCTTCTCCCCCTCACTTGTGGGGTTTTGCTGTTATTCAGTGGCAGATTTAGGACTAATATGACCAAACCAATGAAAGCACCTCCAGTAGTGCTGAGTGGTGCCCAACTCCATTCCCATTGAAATTCAGGGCAGCACTGCCACCCACTTCGGTGCCTGCACCATGCCTGGTCTCTTCTGAACTCCTCAGAGATCCTCCACTTCACTAAACACAGACAGAGGCAGAAGGTCCTCTTCTCATTCAACATCAGGGCTCAGACTAGAAATGCAGCCGACAATTTTGTTGTGCCTCGCATGCTCTATTATGCTTTCATTAGATAATGCCAAGTTTGGGGACAGGTGTTCTTAAAATGGCATGTCTGCCCTCAGAATGGCAAGTTTTCCTTCCCCAGATCAGGCCAGCAGTCTTTCCAAACATCTTGGTGAAAAATACTGGTTTGATGTCACGCACTGTACTGGTGGCAGGGCCAGGGTCAACATGCAGCATTCTTAGATGTAGATTGGGTATCAAGTCCCCAGAACACATCTCTACTGCTAAACTCCAGGGAAACCTGGGAGATCTCTTCCTCCACAGCAAAGAGACACCAGGGAGTGGAAGCACATCATTTAAGGCACAGTGTCCTATTAAAAAAGCCTTATTTCCTGACCTGAAACTACATTTATTGAGGAGGAAGAAATTTTCACCTTAGTCCCTAAATTGCTGCCAAGAAGCGATGTTGAATTAGTGCTCTGGCCTTGGGGTCTCTGGGAAGGAAACACTGCTCTGCTAGCCAACCCTGTGCTCACTGATCCCTGCTAACTATCAAAGGCTGGCATCAAAAGCTCCTTGGGCTGGATTCAAGCGAGCAGATGAGAATTAAAAAGCACTGGCGTGCAACAGCACCAATTCCCTGGGCTGCCCAGCATACAGGTCATGCCAGCTCTCACGGGGAGCCGTGCTCTCCTGTGGAGACCAAACATGTGAAATCTCAAGCCAGAAAGCTTCATCTAAAATTAGATCTACACATCCTCTGAGCTACTCTAAATTGAGCCAAGAGAGACAGAGATAAGAGGAAGCACATCAAAGGCAAAGGGGAAGCAGAGTTTCAGAGCTGCAGAGAAGATGATTTCTGATGATGCCCTGCTCCTGCCCCTCTGTACCATGCTGGAGCTCCAGGAGAAGCCATCTATCACATCCCCTTGGCCCTGCCATCACCAGCTCATGAAATCCAGGCTGCCTCTGCCTGGATGCACATGCCTGCATGTGCATTTTCAGGAACATTCCCCAGAGCCAGCACTTTTGGCTGAGTACACAAAAGACTTTATTCCGGTTGGAATGGCAGAAATGTTCATATTGACAACTGCAGCCAATGTGACATAAATAAAGCCAATAGAGCAATGGAAATCATGCCTGACAGCAATTACTCCAGCCAATGCTAGAACTCCCCTAGGAAGGAAATACAGATTCCCTGAACTCACCAGCAACTGAAGATTGCCTAAAGATGTTGAACAGCTTACATATATTTTTAGATCAAAAGAGAATGCTGGAAGATGCTTTGGTTTCTCTGAAATTTTTGATGCTTATGCGTAGCCTGTCTCAGCTCAGCTGGGTCCTGCGTCACCACAAAACCATGGGCAGATTTCACTTCTCTCCCACTGACCTCACTGCTGTCCTCAATCCGCACACTGACTCGGGCTCTGGTGGGTTTTAAGTGCTCTATAAATGCCAAAACAGAATTAATGTCAATTTTACCTCTTTTTTTCAAGGACAGAGTAAAGAAATAGCATAGTTAAGCCATTAGCACAGCACCCCAGAGCCTTGTGTTCAGCAGGCAGCTCTGCCCTGAGGAAGAAGGTTTGGTCATTGTTTAGTTATTGTTTAGCATCCCTGTCCAAAAAGGGACAAAGCCAAAGCTTGCGCTGTGCAGAACCGGGTACATGAGAGGAGAATGCCCTGCTCTAACCCAGTGCCCTCCCAGTGACCACCGGAGCAGAGATCTGATGGGTTTGACTTTTCAGGACTTCACAGTCCACATGATGTTTCCTTCTGTATCACTGTACCTTGCCTAGATGACTTGTGTCTGCTCCACTTCCAGCTACCACCTGCTACACCTTTTCCTCCCCCTTCCAAAACCAAACAGAGCTCAGAGAAAAACCTGTTGCAAAAAACGGCCTCTTCCAACTTGCTCTCCTGGCAGTTTTAGTCTCAGAGCTGGGCTGCAAGCACTAAACCTCATTAAAATTAGAAAGCACAGGCTCCCCTGCACCCAGCAGGTCTGTTAGCCAGAGCTGTCAGGTTAGAGAATGGTGCAAGGGAAGGGGAGACCTTGCGTGTGGGCTGAGGCTGATGCTCCCCAGGGGCACTCCCCAGGTGATTGCTCCCTACGCTCCCCCAATGACTCCTCACTGTGTCCCTCCAGCACAAACAGCCCTGCCCCAGCCCAGCTCTGCTCCCCACAGTGAGCTCTAGCACTCAGAACATCATCTGAGAAGCCACTGTCCAAAAATATGTCGAGAAAGATCCTCCAGAAATCCCCATCCCCTGCTGTTGAGGTTCCTGCACAAGAGGGATGGCAGGCACGCAGGATTCCCCATGCCAGCACCATCACAAACAGCATTCCCCTCTGTTTCACATCAGCTTTGCTTTACTTAGCACAGTAATTGTTAATGTTTCAGCTCTCCAGTGGGGCAGCACATTTTATTGTTCGCCTACATGGTAAAAATAAAATCTGATTACAAGAAATTGCTTGGCTTCAAGTATAACATCAGTGTTAGTTACAAGTGCAACTGTGACTGCAGGGAGGGTAGGTGGAGTGGCAGAGATGAGGAACCACACTAAATTCAATGCAGTAAGCCCCTTGGGACTTCTCCTGCAGAGAAGCCCATCCTGACTCATCCACTGAAGCTCCTCAGAGCCTGTGTACTGCCATCCCCACCTGCACACGTAACCAAAGACAAAAAGCTAGAGCCAGAAATCCCTGCTGATTCCCTAGAGCTGCCTGCACCAGCTCAGGGGCTGGTGGACCACAGCTAAAGAACGCATTTTATGGTTTTGTGGCCTTTGGCTGGGCTTTTGTGTGTTTGCCACAGGCAGCTCTGGGACTGCCAATAAGCATTCCCTTCATGGGGCTGCCTCTCCCAAGCCCATGATGTCAGGGGCAGCCCAAATGCCAACAATCCTGCCAAATTCAGACAGGGGTTTCTACCTTTGCTGGATCCAGCTGTCATCTCTCTCCTCCTCACACAGAGCAAAGGGAAAGAGTGCTTGAGGTTCTTGTGGCTTGCCTGGAGCACGGGTCAGAGCAGCCCAGAAGTGCTTTGTGCTGGGTGAACATTCCAATGTCCCAGCCTGCACAGCTTCCCTGCAGGAACTCTTTGGGAGTGCCTTGAACCCACCCCTGAGAGCAACAGGACCAAAGGACCATCACATGCACGCAGGGCTCAGCACACACATGGAATTTTTCCCCCATTCCTTTGTTGTGCTCGCAGAGACCATGTGATGTGCAGCACACAGGACAGAGGGAAACAACACAGGAGCACCACCAATGCAGTGGGGATGAAATCAGGATAAGGAACAAAAACACTTACTTACAGCTGAACATTGTGACAGACAAGACCTTAAGGAACCACCTCCAGCAACAGTTAAAACAAGAGAGGAGTGAACACTGGGGAAGGGGAAACATCTGACAGGCAGGAGTGTCCTCAACAGGAAATCATCTCAGAGCAGGATTCTGGAACAGACCCAGGAACACTCATGTGACTGTATCCATCCATACCTGCCCAGGGCAGTGGTGGAGTCTCCATCTCTGGGTGGATTTAAAAGATGTGCAGTTATGCTGTTTAGGGACATGGGTTAGTGGTGGACTTGGCAGTGTAGGCTAATGGTTGGTTTTGATGACTTTAGAGTTCCTTTCCAACCCAAGTGACTCTGTGATGCTGTTCTGTCTGTCTGTGCATTGTGTGAGGGTATGCTCCCCAGCTTTGCCATGGACGCAGAGCTGAGACCATTCCCAGACATGTCACAGCCACCTCCAGCATGTTACAGCCACCCCCAGCTCCAGGGCCCATCCCATTTTTAAGGAGAGAAACAAAACACTGCTTGAGAAAAGACTTTGTTCTTGTCAGAGATGATGGGAGCTCAGCTCCTGATGCCAGGAGGGAAGGAACAAGCCAAGAACTTGGCTGTTAAGAGGGACAGCTGTATAACTATGCTTTCAAATGGGCCAGGGGATGAAAAGCCAGTCCAAAACTTCTCTGGAGACAAGCAAGGCTACGCCCCTGTGCAGATGTGCACCTCAGAGATGGAATTATCATTCTGATGCTCCACCTCTTCACCGCTCGCTGTCTGGTGGACCAGCTGCCGTCTTGAACCACTGGAAGCATGTTGGAGTGGGGGCTGATGGACAACAAGGCCAGCCCCCTGTATTCCACAGAAACCTCCCAGAGCTGCTCCCCACTCATGGCTGGGAGTATTCTGGGAGCCAGCAAAAAGATCACCGTAGGGAGTAAGGAGAGGAAAGGTCCTTCTGTTCATTAAGCCCTTCCCATTGAGTATCTAAGATAAATCCATTTGTTCCCTGTTTCCTGACCCAAAACCTCACCTACAGAAATCACCTGAGCATAACCACTGTCCAGGCCAACAGAGGAGCACAACCACTCTCCAGAGCAGCAGCAGGAGTGACAGAAAAGTTTCCATCAAATGTCTCCATTTCACTGCGTGTGAGACAGAGGCAATATTTCCACTCTCCTTCATCCACAGAGGTATCAAGGGGAACTTCCCTGGAGCTAGGACTTTTTTGCTTACAGCTGTCCGGCGGAGTTTCCAACACCATGAGTAGAAATGGTTTGGGACTAAAACCAGTGAATAACCAGAAAGCCAGCAGGTGGCACTCAAGAATATCCAAGACTCTGGAATCATGCAGAAGCAATAAAACTTGCATCTGCAGTGCACAACAGCAACCTGTGCCTCATTACAGAGGCGTGCTACCTACCAGGCAGCCTGAGAAAGAGGCAATAACCCAAAGTGTTAAAACCACAATTGCTTTCATCTCTTTTACTGAAGGGCTCCAGGCAGCCCAGGCAGGATCCAGGGATCCCAGGCAGGATCCAGCCTCTTGCCTGGGAGCAGCTTGCATCTCAGCAGGGGTGCAGCTGGGCAGCACCACTGCTCCGTCTGCGCTCCCAGACAGCCTGCACTGAGTGCTGCACGGGGGAAAGCTGTGGGTAAGCATGGCACAGGGCCCGCCACGGCTGAACATGAGCAATCTGGCACTCCCAGGAGACTGAAACATCTCCTAAATGCTGCTAAAGCAACAGCAACAAGCCTCCCTTCCCATAGGAGCACCATTAGGGCAAGGCCATCCTCCACAGCAGCGTGTGGCATCTACTCATCCCTCAGGCAGCTCTGCCAATCATGTCCAGGTGATTTGGGATTTCTGGGTGGCCACACTTGTGCAAGTTTTTAAAGTTGTTTCAGCAGCCTGAAATACAGGGTTTTAAAGCAGGTAAACAGCTTAATCTCTTTTGTGGCAGCTCTATTTCCTAGAATTAATTTGGCTACATCAAGTGCTTTCTCACAAGCCCTCTGCAAAGACTAAAAAGCACCTTTTTCCAAACAAAATCCGAGACAATCACGTGATCCCCCAGATGGAGCCTCTAAGAATTTATCACGAGCCCACCAAAAGAAATTGCAAGTAGCTGTTAGCATCAGCCCCTGCAGTGAAACATGCTGGTACTTCCCCCTGTACAAGGATTTCAAAGTTTTTCAGCTTGTTTTCCTAAATCAAACCTCACTGGGACTGCCACAGGGCGGACCTGGATGGAGCAAGGAGATTCTTGATTAAGGAGCATCATTTAATGGCACGTTACTATCACAGGGGATGAGCCTTGCACAGTTTCCTCCCAAGTGACCTCTGGAAGGTGGTGCAGTACGTTCAGCCCAAAAGAGGACATCAGTGAGCCACAGCCTCAGCTGGCCACAAGCACCCCTTTGCACGGGTTCTCTCTTGGGAAATCTGCATGCTTGGCCCAGCCAGCTCCACTAGCAGCGAGCTGCTCCCACCCTGCTTCAGTTCCTCGTGGGAGCCTGGAGAGGATGGTGATGCCTCCCCTTCAAACCTCCGTGGTGCTGAGCACCAGGGAGAAGGCAGCAGGGTCTTCTCCACTCACCCTTGCACCAAACCACATGTCAGGCTAGCAAAGAGCAAGGTAAAAGAGCTCCCAGTGAGCCTAGGCTGCCGCAGCAGGGGACATTCCAAATCTGCTCGGCCAGTTCCCATGGGCACAGCCCAGGGCTGCTCCCTGCCTCGCACACACCATCTACTGCCTCTCGGGTCAAGGCAGCTCCCAGCTCATGGAAAATTTTGACATGAGTAATTTCATTGTTTTTGTTCAGCTTGGACTGAAATCAAATTCCACAGAGACACTGGGATGGCCCCAAAAGCCTGTGCTTTAACCAGCTTATCTGTACATCCCTTGAAAGATAACCCAATTCACGGTTCTGCACCGATTCACATCCCCAGTTCTGCACCACCCAGGGCGCTGTCTGGGATCCCCTGGCAGCCCTAGCTCCACGTGGGGCGTGGGAAGCTGCAGCACGGGCCTCAAGGTGCTGGTGCAGGAGGCAACGGGAACAGAGGAGCACGGATAATCCCGAGTAAACAACCAGCTGAGCCTTCCTTGGCAGCGCTTTCCCATTGTCTATTATGTACAGCTGGACAAATGTCAATAAATTACCAATGGAAATGAGCCCTGCAGAGCAGGCAGCTTGGCTTGAACAGCTGTTTTCTAGGTGGCACAGTGGCATTTCAGCTCCACTTTGCAATCCATGCTGCATCAGCTGCCTCCGGGGGTGGGAAGGGAAGGAGGAAAGCAAGCCCTGCACAGAGGGAGGGTTCGTACCCGGCCTCCCCCAGGGCAGAACACAACAAAAGGTGGATGCCTTGGGGGAGGAGAAGGTAAAAAGCCAAGCAGGCAGTGGTGAGTTATGGGAAGCTGTTGGCTTCCTGCCAGACACCACGGAGGTCACAGCCAGCACTGGCATCCCACTCCCAGCACACTTGCTCCTGCAGCTTATCCGTGGGGGAGCAGTGCTGGGGGAACACGGAGTGGAGCAACGCAAAGGCTTGCACAGGATCACTGGGAAGCTGCTCGAGTCCCAGGAAAGCTCGGGAAGAGAAATAAAACCAGGCAGGCATGCACGGAAGGCTGCAGCTCCTCCATCTGCACCCCTCAGCGTACGCACATCCTGCACTACCTGACACTACTCCCGTAGCCGCCATCCGAGTTTGCCAGCGTGCCAGCCCCGCTCCAAGGCTGGCTGGCAGCCAGCGCCCACAGAAAGGCAGTCTCACAGCTGATCTGCACAGGGAAGGAGATGTGGAGAACTGGGGAGGGCGAGGGACACGTCTGAGTGACACTTCTTCCTTCCAACACAGCTTTACTGGCTTGAGAAAAGGCTCCTTGCACACTGAAGCGAGGAGGGTCTGTCAACTTAAGCACCAGCCACCCTTTTTTATCTACCCTGAGTCGCTCAGAGAGACCTCAGAAACAGGTCACCAGCGTGACAGCAAGCCAATTTGTCAGACATATTCTGCAGGAGAGTGCATGTTTTCACGTTGCTCACCACCTCTGAGGGGAGCAGACCTGGCAGCAGCTAGATGCCAGAGTGGCACACAGTGTCCAGGACAGCTGGAGCCAACAGGCTCACTCCCTGCTGTGGGAGCCCCTGTAAAAACCACCCACCAAACTCCTGTAAAAACTCTGTGGTCTGCTTTAGGGTGGCTGTTAAAAATAACGATGTCAAGGAATGAGAGGCTCTCACTTTCAGAAGGAAAACCATTGAGCTGAGAAGTCATTGAGACCTGTTTATTATTTAGCATCTGTTTAATCTCCACTAGGAAAAAAATACCTCAGAGGATAGAGGGCTGAATTGGTAATTCTGTCCTTTGCCTCCAGCCTCAGGGATTTTTGTAATTAAACACAGTGAAATCAGAGATGATTTCAAGTTGTCTTCTTAGAAAGGCAAAACAGAAAAAGCAAGCCCACCTGCCTGCACACAATAGGACCCAAAAGGGTTGAAAGCAGACCACAGGCTGTGCGTTCTGGCCACACAGCTCCCACAGGCTCTCCTGGTCTCCCTGATGATCAAGCTGTGGCCAAGATAAACTACGAGATCAGCCTGAACACAACCAGGAATAGGGAGGCAAGAGGAGCAGTGCTTAGAGAAGAAAACTATGAAAACACAACCACCTCACAAACCTCTTCTGGCCATGAGCAAGCCAGGTGAGGGACTGTGCAAACCAAGCTGCCAAACGCAGGTGCCCTCCAGGGACCCAGAAACTGAGGATGGTAATTGATGGAAAGATTCATTTCCCAACTGCAAGCAGCAATGGTGGCGATTTCTAGGGTTTTGAGACAGACTGAAGATCAAAAGCTGAACTTGTGAAAAAGAGATTTAGGACTTCTTCAAACAGAAGGAATAAGCCTGACTTCTAAAGCATTTAACTGAGGCTTCTGAAGAGTCACCTCGACCCTAATGATGGCAGTCTAACAATCCAAATTCCATGTCTGTGAGTTCCTGCAGCAGAGACCCTTCTTTCCCCTGTATAAAAGAATCCCGGGCTGTTATATTCTCCACTCACCCCAAAGCAGGTTATTTATCCAAGGAATTGCACCGGCTGTAAGCAGCACTCAAGTTTTTAGCCTCTTGGCCACCGAGATTTATATGATTCAATATATGATTCTGCCTGCTGATTTGTGATGCTGAGATTCACCATCTATTTGGTCTCACAAACCCTGACAAGCCCTGCACAATACTGCAGTGCTTCCATGTAGCTCTTCTCACAGCATCATTCTTTTGTGGAGAAAAGAGGACCACGCTATGGGATGGAAGAAAAGATGCTGTATTTCATATTCTCATTCCCAAACCGAATCCTTGGCTTTCCACGGCTAGCAGGACAGACGCTGCAAGCCATCTTCCCCCCGAGAGCACACCAGGCTTACCTTCTCTGTGCCAGCAGCACCTTACTGCTCCTCCTCGACTTTTACATCTTCCCTAACGAGATGCATCGCCTTTCCCAAGAAACAAACGACGAGCCGATTTTCCCCCCCGAGCCGGAGCAGAAAACCGTGGGCGTTCAGAAAGTAACAAAGTGAAACAGCAAAGGGGCAGCCAGCGCGTCCTCTCTCAGACCTTTAAACCGAAACATCAGCGCTTGACTGGGCTCTTTTAACTAAAAAAACTGGAAAATGTAACCGGAGGGAGAGCGCCTCCTGTTTCTACAGCAACCGAGGGCCCGGCGCGGCGCTGGCAATGGCATCCCGGGAGCGGCCGGGAGGGGGGGACTCGGGAACAAAAGCGACCGCGCCACTGAACAGGGGATGGCACGGGGAAACCGAGAGGCGCC
>VZTZ01018449.1:414768-460820 GCA_013400955.1 Drymodes brunneopygia
CGCCCCCGCGGCTGCGCGGCCCCGCTCCCCGGCCCGCACCGCTGCCGCCCGCAGCGCTCCCGCCGGCCCTCCGGCTCCCGGGAGACAAAGGGCTCAGCGGCGTTTAATTCTGAATGCTCGTGCCATCGCAGTAAAAGATGCCACTGGCGCTCGGGAGGAGCAGGTGTTGGAGGGGTGGTGGGTGAAGTTTGCCTGCCTGGGAGTGACGAGGTGGGCATTGAAAACAAGCGTACAGACGGGCAGCAAGCCGTCCATCGGCAGCGCACCCCTCAACGAAGGGCTGCCACACTCGCTGTTCACTCCGTCCCACCGCGGGTGGAGCGGCGTTGTTCCAGCGCTCAGGTGCGGTTTCGAGGGGCGGCCGCCCCCCCGTGTGCCCCCTGTGCTGCCGCCGCCTCCCGCTGCCAGCTCGGCGGGAGAGGAGGGATTCCGGGGCACCGGGGATGCCAGGTTGGGCGCTGTTCCTGGCAAGTTCAGCGGTGGCAGAAGGGTGGCCCGGAGGAGTGGCGGGCTGGAAAGCAGCTCGCTGTTACCAGCGATGTGCTTCAACTGCCGCGGAGATGCAAAGTCTTGCACAAGCGGCACACAGAGGTTTTAAATCATTAGGTGGGGACCTGACACTGATTCCAGATAAAACGTTTGCCTGTGACGAATTTCGTTTAGTTTTGAATGCTCCTGGGAGGACCGGGGGGGAAGGAGGGAGCGGTCCAGGAGTGGCAGCAGCCCTCCACCCTGGCTGGGACAGGATTTTCCATGATTTACAGCCTGCCGTGTCCTTCCATTGCTGCGCCAGGACCGCAGAAGGAGCCGATTTAACTTGCGCTCTGTTTTCCTGCCCTGACCTCCTCCGGGTGCCCAAGGTCACTGTCAGGCTTATTTCAAGTGTACCTACTACTGATCTAATACGTGATACTCATTTTCCTGTTTGGACTCGGCAATCTGATGTCGGGGGCAGGCAGGAGAGAAGACTCCATCCCTTAATGATTTTTCCGTGTCTCAGTGCCTGAGAGCAGGAAGAAGCCCCCGTCCCTCGCACAGCAGCTGCTCCCCAGCTGCTGCTGGGCACACCGTGCGGGACGAAACTGCACAGCCCAAGCTCACCTCTGCACAGCACGGACAGGATGCCCGGAGAGTTTAAGGCAGGGTTCAAGGTGAATGAGATGGGAGTGCTACCAGGCAGTAAGGAAGTATGGAGACCCAGGGAGCACATCTCTCTGAAAAGGCAGGATGCACCCGTTCATCCTGACCTGGTTTTGCAGGCTGTTAAAGCGTGGCACAGGATAGATGTCAGTCTTGTATGCTCATGCAGATGCAAGTGGCACTGAAACCTCCCAGCTGCCTTCCGCAGACACTCCAGCCACCCTGGCAAGAGGCAAACACAAACAAATTGCTTTGCAAGATTTCCAGCTAATCTGAGTCACTGATGAACACATCTGTGAAGGCTCCCTCTGTGAGCCTTTGCACGCAATACTGAAAGTTTCATACCCCACATTTATCTCCAGTTCCCAGCAGTTTGCTTACAGAGTAGCCAACACAGCAGGGAAAGCAGGTGAACAAAGATGACATGAAAAATGCTCTGCTGTGGACAGAAGTCCTCTGGGTGCAGGGAGTGCTGATGCTTAGGGTGACACTTGGATAGCTCCTGTGAAGGAGAAGTCCTTGTGCCCCTCTCCAGGTGAAGCTGGCTGCATGCAGAGAAAGCTTGTCAAATGCAGAAGCAAAACTCTTAAGGGGAATATTATGTGGTACCCAGCCCAGCTGGCTCCAGAGGGGTCCCTAATGCTCATGGAGTTGCTGGTCCTGATGGAGGAGCAGAGGAAGCCCAGGCCAGGCCAAAGTATTCCCTTTGAAAATGTCATTGAACAGTGTCATTCCTCATGAGTGGAGTCCATCACCATTCCCCTGATCCCAGAAATCACTGCTTGGTCAGTGGCAACTCAGTGACAGCATCAGCATTTGTCCCAGCATCACTGCAGTGGCTGTGGGAAGCAGCATATTTTGGGACATGATGCTGAGAAAACACCTACTCTTTTGAATAAAGGTACCTGGCTACATAGATCATAATGTCAGGACTATGTGCTGCAGAGAGAGGTCTGGACTTTCAGATTAAGGCCTTGTTAGTACCCAGAAATGCAAAGAAAAGACTTGGCAAATCGACTTCCCTTGGTAAAGAAATAATATTGGAAAACATAGAGTGAGCCAGAACTGCCTAGAGAAAAAAACCTGGGGAGCTGCAACCAAAACAGCAACAGACTTAAAAGGAAATTTTCTCAGTAAACATTCCAGGGTTCATATTTTTAAAAGCAAAGGATGTGCAAGTCTGGGGGGGGAAAAAAAAGAAAAAAAGAAAAGCTTGAATGTAGTTCAGAGATCTGGAAACGACTTGGTTTTGTCTGCTGTGCCTAATGGTAAATGTAGAAGTGCTGAAAATGAGAACTCAAGGCAGTGTTTTGAGAGGAAGGTGACAGCCCCCCTCTTGTCTGCACATCTTGCCTTTGCTGGCAATTCCAGCTGGACTTTATGTTGCCGTGCCTGTCTGTCTGCTCGCTGAATTTGGGCTCCGCTGCTGCAACAATGCCTTTTCTGTGCAGGTAAAAGAGGCACCTGGCATTGAGTTGTGGTCCAGGGCACCTGTACGTAAATCTTGCTTCTGTCTTGTGCATTGTCTTCATCCAAGTCTGACTGTGCCTCACACAGCTCTTGCTCAAATCTCACTGCTGGTGAGAGGGCTGGACTACAGACCCAAATCCACTCTCAGGAAGCAGGCAAGCGTGTGATTCCCCCCTGGACTGATCCTGCCTTTCTGACCCTGGCTGAAATTCTGCCCCAGGCTGCTGAAAACTCTGGCACGGGCTCCGAGTAGTGCTTCAGTGCACCCCGCAAGTGATCACACATCCTCTCAGCTCCACCAGGCAAGAGAGGGCTCATCCATCATCTGCACCGAGGTGTGAAATGCTGCCCAGGACACCAGCCTGGGAATACCTCACTGGCAGACTCCCACTGCTGGGGGGGGACAGCCGTCTCTGTGCCACAAAGACACTTCTGTGTTGCTGGGAGGAAGGAGGTTACAGGTCACTCTGCCAGCACAGCTGAGTGTCAGACAATCAACGCGAGAACAAAGGACAAAGACCTACATCTTGTGGAGCTTCCCATTCCAGCAGAAAACATCATGGACTTGCAGGGGCTCAGGTTTCAGCACTGCTGCTGGAGTTAGGCACTGCCCCTTAGTCACAGCCTGTTTTCTTTTCTCACTTTGCAGGGAGAAACTCAGGGGAATCCACTCAAACCTGCGAATGGCCCCTGCCTGTTGTGTTCTGTGTGTCAGTGCATGCATGGGCAGCAGCAGCTTGTCAGGTTGGTGCCTGTGCCATCCAAAATCCTTACTGCTGAGCAACATGAGACTCTAGAGGCTCTCTGCCTTACTGGGGTGGGCCAGGCTGGGATGGTCTCCTGGAGCTGAGGCTGCAGAGGGCCCAAAAGGCTTTATAAGGTCTTCACATTTTTTATTATCACAAAAGTTTAAGAAACAGCAAAAACTGACCCCTAACGTTGCGTAGCTCCAGAATTTATTTGTCCTTCTCCAGTTGTTTGACCTGACCATTTTCTGCCTCCAGAAAGCCATGCAGAGGGGTTCAGAGGGAGGCTTTTGCCAGGGTTTGACAGTGGTGTGGCAGGGGGAGGCAGCCAGACACCAGCTCCCCTCCATCCCAGGCAGGTCTCGGCGCAACGCTGGCCTCGACCCAGCAGAGCGTGGCTTTGTGAGTGATATTGCTACAATGCACATTAGTCTGCTGTGCTAATTAATTACTAACTACACCTCCTGAGGCAACTGAATCAGCAGAGAGCATGTAATTAAAACCAAGATTGTTCTTGATATATTTTCAACATTCTTCTAGAATTCTCTGCCCGGAAGAAAGAAAGAAAGAGGGCAGCGATGATGAAAGGTGGTGAATGGTTCATGTAAACATCAAGTATCATTTTAATGGTACTCAGTCCTGCCTGCTACCATCCTATTTCAGTGCACAGCTATTTAGCATGTTGTCAACAGTGGCCTTTCTTTTTTTTTACTTTTCTCGTGCCATGAAAAATAATGACCCAAAAGCATTGTTCAAATGAACACTTTAAGTAAAGAAGGAAACAAAGCTTAAACATCAGGGGGACAAGGAACATGTGATCAATTTTGAAGTGCTTCTTGTGTACCTGGCAAAGAATTTGAGCAACAATTTCTCAAGAAGCCCTCTGTGTGCTGTCCAGGCAGGCACGGACTTACTGGGTGAGGTCAGCTGCAGCTGCCTTTTTAGAGTGCTTCTTAATAAATTCCCTCTTAATTAGATGCTCTTCTGGATAACTTGCAGCTGTAAAGCTCAGAGGAGTTTTATTCAGTTCAGCCTCTTTTGGGTGAGGATTGCATGAAATGTATCCATGCTGGCTGGCCATTTGGTGATGTATCTGATCTGCAGGATGGTCAGAGGAAACGTGGGAATGATCAACCCAGCACACAGCAAGTCGAGGCTGGGAGATTACCCTCTCAAGACTGGGCGTGTTGAAACTGTTCCTTGTATCAGTACAGTATTTATTACATTCCTCAGTATTTTCTGGCAGTGGCCTTGGTCCTTGTTCAAGGCTGAGCGACTCAGCTCAGCACCAGGCACCTCAACAGGACACTCAGCATTCCCTGCAGGGGAGGTGCTGTCAGCTGGTGGCAGATATTTGGCTGGATTTCCCTTGAGCTCTGGGCCGTGCCTGGCTCCATCCCTGCGGTGCCTTTGCAATGGATGCCTCAGAACAATGAACACCGGGGTGTGGAGCCATGTGGGATTGAAGGCAGTGGGGAGGAGGGGCAGGGAAGGGAAATACCTGGCTCGGGATCTCCTTCATTTCCCGTCTTGGGGCTAATGACACAGCAGGGCTGGTGCTGCTGAAGTACCAGCATGGTGGTGAAGGTGAGGATGGAGCTGAGGGCAGCCTGCAGAGCTCTGGGAAGTGATGCCACTGCTCTGCATGCTGGCTCTGCTATGCTTCCCAAAACATGCCCCCTCCAGTCCACAGATTTTTGGGGAAACAGCTCTGGCAGCAAGACCCCTGTCCCTTGACTCTCATTAGCCTGGTCAGTCTAGCACATGCTTCCTTCTGGGCAGAGAACACAAGGCACCAAACAGTGAACCCACATTCCCAATCCTTGTGTTTGGGAGCTGCATTATCCAGAAGGCACAACACAGGATAAATGTGATGTAAACCTAGCACAAGCTAGGAAGGCAGCAGCAATTAGAAGACAATCTCCAACATTCATGCCTAATGCTGACCTTGGACCTCTGCCAGCAAAACCGAGGTAAATCCATTACAGAGCTTTACAAGCACAAAAAGGTTTCCACTCAAGTGCTTAACTTGGATGTCCTGCCTGCAGCCAGGCCTCTCTGCCCCTGTTACATCCCCACCTGTTTCCAGCAAATAGGACACAACTGCATTAACTCTGCCCTTTCCTGCTGGCCCTTCTGCTTGGATGAATACTGCTGAAATAGCAAGGTACCTCCTCATGTCAGCTGCCATGGGACAACACCCACGCTGCTTGGATTACATCCTTCAATTTCCTTCCATGCCTCCTTCTTATAATTCTGCAGCCTCGGGTGGCTGCAAAGAGGAGCAGCTTGGTTGGTGTTATAAAGGGATGAATTTCTTCTCACTCAGTGAGATCAAAATTAGGCTATTTGGGGCCAAATTATTTTACCAGCATAACTTGGCAGGGCTTCATTGCCTTCTGTAAATGAAGATGGCGGTTTGCATTTATCCCATCAGATGGGTGGCTAATTGCTTGGCATTCCTTGAAGATATGAACAGACGGCAGCAAAACTGATAATTCATCTCAGCTGCTCTCAGGAAAGAAAGCAGGTTTTTGCATCCACTCCTGTTACCTACTTGGGCAGAGCAGTTTTCCTGTCCCGAGCTCCTGACAAGGGCTGAGGTGGAAGACAGTTTTCCTTTCAGCAAGGAGAGGGGATTACTCCATTGCTGACAGTGCCCAGACCATGCTGCAACATCAGGATACTCTAAAAATACCTCAAAACCCACCCAGTGTTTCTCTCTGACCAGGTGATCTCATTTTTGACCACTTTCCAATTTCCAGACCAAACCTACACATGGCCAGCTCATACCACATTTGTTCTCATGCTAACCCTGCCCTCTAGTTCCAGTGAACCTGATTCCCTTGTGCTCTTCACAAGGGGAACAAGCAAAGCTTATTTAATCTCTTCCCATTAATAATCTCTTCACTCCTGTCCCTGGCGTGCACACCTTGCTGAGGCCCTTCTCATTTGGCATTCTCTGGCATGGATGCAAGTCTCATGAAGGTTTGTGTCATTAAACATTCCTTGGCTTTTACAAAGCCATATCTTACACAGGAGATATTCCCAGCTAATTACTCACATCCTGCTGCTCATTCCCAGCTTAGGAGCTTCCAATTTACAGCAGTGCATTTGCCCACGACCCTGCACCTACTGGAGGGCATCCCCCTTCTGCCACCACCATCAGTCTTCCCCAGTTGTCACTGCTAGAAACAGCCAGCTTCCCAAAATATGTACCATCTGCCTGTCCTTCACAAGTGCCAATGCTTGCCACCACTCCTGCTCCATGTCCAGAACTCCCAACACTCAGGGTGAATTCCTCTCGCATTACCTCCTATCTGCTGATTTGGTCCTGCAGTACTGAGACTGCTTTTTGTTTTCCTTGCTGAGCAGTGCATCACAGAAACCACAGGCCAGCCCAGCATAGCTGCTTTTCACCCTAAGTTTTATTTATTTATTTAATTCCTGTTTACTTTTGAATGTGTTCTTTCCTTTAAAACTTTCTTTTCTACCTTGAATCAAGCCACAAAGGAGCAGATACACTGCTGATGTACTGTTGTGTACACTTACACAAGAACACTTGTAACACAGCTTAGAAGAAACCTATAACCTAGATCAAAATATTTACTCCAATTGTTGTTTAAACTCCTGAAATAAACTAACTCCAAACTGATGCCTTGTGTTCACCAATTTTAAAAGCTTATGAAGTAAGAAAATGCTGGAAAGGAAATAAAACTGTTTTGCTGGACAAATCTGTTTGAAGTCACAGAAGGCAGCAGTGATTTACATTGTTATCTAGGGATTATTTCTTGCAGTATGCATTGCCAAACCTACATTCCACAGGCACTGCTATTTTAGGTAGTTTTCATGCAAAACTGCTTCTTTTGTTTCCCAAGCCCAGACATTTCTTCCAACTGCTGTTCTTTCCATGTTCTACACAGAGTTCTAGTGATAAAAAGAGGAAAAAAAAAAGTGTTCTCATGCCCAGGACACAACAGAAAGCAGCCCCCACTGTACTCCAGGTTCAAAATCTCTCCACTGCACTTCATAAAGACAAATTTTAACAAACTTACATTTATTGAAAATATCACATTAGCTTTTATTTTGCTCATTTGCCCCAGTGCACAATTAAGCTATTTAACATGTAAATTGTAATAACAGAACTGCAAGCAGCTTCATAAAATGAAAGACCAAATACACTTGTAACATGATCAGACTGTTTTTAATCTGGTGGATAAGGAACAGTGGGGTGGAAGGAAATAATCTGTTTTTAGGGGCCAATACACAACCTATCCTGTTGTTTCAACACATACACCTGTTATTAAAAGCCACTGTTTAGCAGTGTAACATGCAGCTAAAAATTGACAACGTGGGACATCATCCATTAAATATACTATTTGCAGATAAGAATCATTAGGAATGGGAAAAGGATTAAAATAAGAAGAAAAGCACCAGGGCTCCACAGCCCTTCTAGAACAAAGTACTTTGCAGGAAGAGTGTAATGCCATTTGCCAGCTCTACTGCACCATGCTGTGAGGACGAGCGTTCGGTCCATTTCCCACATGTCTGCCGTAGAAATGCACTTCTTTGGGAGAGCAACCACCAGGGCTTTGCACGTGCAGAGCTACCTCACACCCCCAGCTTATTGGCCTGGGTGAGGACAACCTTGAGGACTGGCATGAAAGCAGAGGTCTCGCTGAAGTTGCTGGTGCTGACGATGTGTGTGTGGATGTTCAGTCCCTCCTGGTAGTTGCGGGTTTCAATGCTCTTCACGATGTTGTGCAAGCCACTGATGATGGTTGGAGAGAGCTGCAAGGAAGGCAGGCAAGGCAGGTCAGCACAAAGGAAAAACTAGAGAAAGAGAAATTCTGAGTGTAGTGCTTGGCCCTCAGGAAGGTGCAGCAGTAGTTCCTTTCTTTGGAGCTAGCCATCTTCAGAGCTGCGCCACGCTGGGAACAGTTCTAACAATAGACTTCAACCAGAATGGACCTTCTCTGCAGTACTGTTATGCCCTGAAAGCCTTCCCTGCCAGCCCCTGGATGCAATTCCCTGGGGTGGAAGACCTGCTGTGGCAGACACCAGAAAAACCTACTAAGCTTTTACACCTTTGGGTAAAGTTAATTGCTCAGCAAACATAGCCTGACAACAAGAGCATTACATCACTCTAATCCTAAGGTAAAAAGGCATTTAAGCACAGTCCTTTATTCTGCCAAAGCCTCCTGGAAGGCTTTGGAAAAATTACCAGATCTTCAAAAGTACTTGCACATCTGCCTTCCAGTGAAGTCAGTGAGCCTTCAACATCCGAGTCCCCTGGGTTCTGTTCTGACCTCAGGCTGTGTGTCTCAGTTCCTGCCTGGAGCAGAGAAACAGTGCCTGCTGCAAAGAGCTCTGCTCTTTGGCTCAGCACAGCCTCTGCACAGCACCATAAAACTCATGACAACCCCAAAACACTGTAAAGTCTGCACAGGTATGTGGGGCCAAGCACAGTAACTAGCTGTTTTCTAAGAAATCCATGCAAACTTCCAATAAATGGATTTGGAGCACACTTGCAAAGAAAAAACGAGCACCTGCTACTTACTGCAGAAGTAGTATTGCACCAATGAAGTCACTGGCATACGTGATAGAGGGGTGGGGGGAAGTAAAACAGAACTTACTGTCTGTTCCCTAAGTTTGTCATACAGAAACTCCAGGCGTTTATTTGCGTCATCCAGTTTCCTCTTGGTTTGCTGCAAAACAAATAAATACATCAAAGCACAGCAATTTTAAGAACCCCAGACTAATCTGATATCATTGCTAAGAGGTCCACGCAGCACATCAGATTCCTTTCTCCACAACGTTTTCTCAACACATAATTTGGATTCTTTGTTCTGTACTCTTCTCCCCTAATTTTGCTAGGAAAGACCATGTGATATGACTGTAGTTCTCCACATGTAAAAGCTCCAGTTTTCTACAGAGAATAGAAAACTGTAGAGGTGCACCCCAAAAGCCACTGGTCATTTGGAAACCCCACTGGCATAGCTGATAAGGAAAGTGACAGAATTTTGAGTTGCAGCATGACTTTTTTTTTCTACGGTTCACTGAAGAAGCATAATGATAACTAGATAAAATTCTTACTGGAATGAAGTATCCAGCAACATCAGTAAGAGCCTAAGGGCACATACAGATTCTCCAGTTCTAAGTGTGTACAACTCAGTCATCATTTATGGCAAATCGTAATTACATTTTTCTTCATGTGATCAGTAAAGCCAGCAGTTTGTCTGTAAGTTTTTAGTGTCAACAGAAAAGCTAATAGCCTAACCTAATCTGTCCTTACAGATGGTTTGTGCTTCCATGACTTTTATAAAGTAAACCACCCACTGATGTGCCTGGAATTGTTTTGCCACCAAAGGCTCTTAAAGTAACCCCAGTACATTACACCTGGAGCTGCAGCTGCTGGACAAATGAATTTTTAGCCACTATTTTTTTTTTAAAACAACATCTAAAACTGTAATTTTTACTCCAGAGTAATAAAACAGCAATAAGGCATCAAGGTTACAGTTGCAGGAGCACAAAAAAGTTGCTGGTCAACAGCAGCAGAAATGGCATCGGTGCACAAGAGTAATGGAACTTCCACCTAAATCAGTCTGTGCATCAATCCATCTTCACTTAGGGTAAGTGCCATTTTCCCTGGCAACTGGAAACATTTCTCTGGATTAAATAATTGTTTGGAGAAAATAAAGCCTGTGGGAATGCTCTAGCTCAAGGGCAAAGACCAACTGATGGCTGCTTGCTGTGCTAGAAATTAGGGAAAGCTGTTCAGATGGCATAAAGGAGAGCACAGCTCATGGATCTTGGGCCACATGCAGAAAACTCCTCAGCAGCGCTTATGTCATCAAGGAACTGAGATATCTTAGGAAAAAGTACCCCAGGAGGAGCAGGTAAGAAACCCCCAGTTCTTCTGGACTGGCTGACTCTCAGATGCATAAGCACAGAACATCTGTTTCAAAACCAATGAAAAGGTGCACATGCTATTTTCATTTTACAGATGGTCAGCTAGGACAAAGAGGAGTAAATTGTGTCTAGGAAACAGCAAGACATCTCTCCAGCCAAAGCAATCAAGTGTAAGTGCAAACTGGTTGTTCTCCTTGCTCTTTAGTTCCCATTCCCATTTTCCCCTTTAGAATGTAATAGCTGAGCAGTGCCTGTATTTGCTCTGACAACAACTGATGTGTACAGTCAGGGTGGTGTCTCTTGTCTCCACGGGCAGGAACACTTTCTCTGCCTAAGAAAATCAGAGAGACTTAACAAGAAGCAAGCAAAATGTGTTAGCAGAGCAGAAAAGCGATCTCCAGATTGCAGATATGAGTGGAATGCTTTTGCCTTCTTTGTCTGCCTGGGAGAAGGAAAACTTAGAGGAAGAAAAGGTCAAAGGGAATGCATTATACACTATATATACACATACACAGATATGCATTCTACAGCTTCTAAATAAAGGATTTTGAGCAACTGAGTGATACTGAACTGACAAGAGCACAAGTCTGTGTTGCTGACCAAGCAAACTCAGTGCACAAAGCCCTCTGCACACCACCAGCACCACCTTTTATCATGTGGCAGGCATGAGCTGGACAGTCAGCACCTGGGCTTTGTGGTGGCATATTATTTACTGACCATCAGAAATACATGAGAAGCTTTGGGAGTGATGGCCCATTTACAAAGTACTGGCTGCCATGGGAAATGTTTTTCCTATCCATCTCCAGTGGCTGTGTTAAAGCTGTTAACCTTCCCCTTCTCAGCTAACTGTTGTTGCCCTTTGAAATGAGTTTGCTATCGGAAATCACAAATCACAGAAATCACCCACCGGGTCGGAGGCAGACAGCAGGCACCTCTGGATGAGAGCTTCAAATGTAGTCTTCAGAATAAGGTGCTCCTCAGGGATGGGCTTCTTGGTGATCTTCTCTGTTGGCAGTGCCTGCACGTGCTGAGCAACAGAGAACAGGTGAGGCTTTTCCAGGTCACTGTTGTTTGGCCACATGGTTTTTTCAGCTAAACCAAGTGGCATTATTAGCTAGCTTGGCACAACTCCTACTTCTTCCCTGTGGCTGTGTGGAGGTGACTTTACCAGCACCTGCTGTTGCTCCCTCTGGGAAGCTATGAAAGTTGCAGAAGGAAGCAGCTTGTTGGCCCATACTGACTATAGGATTAGTGGCATCTGGGTGGAGATTACAGTAGCAAAATGCCAGCAGGGTGCAAAGCCAGTGCCTAGAAACTTCACAGTACACTTTGCAGCTCCAAGAGAAACCTGGACAACAGGATCCTGCCTGGCAGGCTCTACTGATGGACAAACAAACCCACACCGTGCTGGGGCTCCGTTACCTGGATGGCATTGCCGATCGGGGCCCCCGGGGCCCCCTCCGTGCTGGGTTTGGAAACAGCGGGTGGCATGATGGAAGGCCCCAGGGGCTGGGAAGCAGGCTGGAAGCCCCCCTGCAGCCCCATCTGCCCTGCAGGGAGGTGTGGAGGCTGGAAGCTGGGTGCACTGGTGGGCGCTGCTGGAGCCTGGGGCTGCTGCATCTGAGACTGCGGATCTGCCACTGGGTTCATGATGGGGGATGTGATGGGCACCGGGGGCAGGAAGTTGTCAGGGACCTGGGGAGAAAAGCAGGGCATTTACGTTGGTGTGGCTGCTGCAGGCACAGCACAACACCCAGCTCCTATACACATCCCAAACCACAGTAACTGGGAGTACTGGATACAGAAATAACAGGGACAGACAAGACAGGATTTCACTCCGGTCAACCAAACCCATCCCTCTGGCTGCACAGTAAGAAGTGCCTTGGGGCAGCCCAGCCTGCCCCTGGCCACAAGAGCTGAGTGCAGTCATCTCAAACCAGAGCCACTCTCCCTCAGCCAAGGGCAGAAACCAGAGGTTTGGCAGACCAGCATTATTAAAAGGGAAAACTAACCCACACCTACATCTATTCTTACTATTGGGTCATTATATTTAGACTTTTGTGTCTCACTTTCAAGGGTGTATTTTTGTCCACGCAGTACACGTAGGTCACAGCCAGCAACATGCCCCAGTAAAGCTTCTGAAAGCCTTTCAAGCTTCTGGCACACAGGTCTGCACTAAGACAGATTACCAGGGCATTTCAGATTCATCCCTAAGCATCTGCCAGTCTTTACACAGGGGTGTTTCACAAACATTTGGTAGAGGGAAGAAACAACAAAATGAGCTACTGGCCTCTGCTACACATGATGCAGGAATCCAAACAACAGAAAGGGCTTCCATGGGAATGTGCACATTTCTTTGGGTGCACATGGAAAAAAAAGGGAAGATTACAGAACCCTGAATGAATGATGCTAGAATTAAGCTAGTGGTTTGGAACAGCAAAAAAAAATATTCCCAATCCAGCAACAAATTGAGTTATAAAAGAAATGAATCATAGCAATAAATGTTTGAGTGGTGAATACGTTCTTAGTTAGGAGGAAAACAGCTGAAAATTATGGCTTGAAAAGCCAGACGGTTCTTCTGTTTTATAATAGTCCATGTGGTGAAAAATTTCATAATACCCTAAACCACCCCTCAGACAGTGGACAGAAAGGAAACAAACACAGAAACACGACTGACAGATTTGTAAATACCCAACAGGGAATGCAACAAACACATTCCTCATTTAGAAGGAGCCAACCCGCAAGCCTTGGCTATGGCAGAAATTCTGGCTCACACACATTCACAGAACTAGCAAAACCCTGTGTGCAGAAGGCTGCTTCTTGTGCTCTGAGCTCCAGCAGTTATTCTGACACTAAGAGTTTCTATCCAGCCTCCAAAAGCTTCTTCATCTTGAACTGCAGAGACCAAAACCCAAAGGGTAAGGAAGACTTCTGCCTTTGCCTTTACCTAGACCTTATCTTGCCTGCTCTAATTTTTTTGCTTTTCCCACACTTTACATGTTCCAGACTAACTCTTGCTTCCCTGAGTCAGAGAGAGGTGGATGACACTGACTGCTGTGGAGACAGTCCAGGCTAGAGCAGCACCAGGGGATGAAAAGGCTCACTCTGCTCTGTGCCGTGGTCCCAGTTATCCTGCCCTGCTGCAATTTAAATCCGTTTTGCAAAACTACATTATCTCCATCATGGAAATTGTCTTACTCTCAACAGATCTCTCAGGGTCAGACCCTTAATCAGGATAAATTGCTTTCAGCTCCAGCAACGTCAATAATCTATAACAATTTGCACAGCCTCCTCATTTTGCCTAAGTATCATCTCCTGCAAAACTCTGCTGCTTTACTGCAGATGAAAACAGTCAGAAGTATTTGCTTCAAACCAGGAACAATGTTGTTATTAACAACCACAACTTCAGCAAAAACCCACCATCTCTTTAGGAGCTTAGACATTTTGAGAGGGATAATGCATATTAGAGAGACATAAAGGCCATTTCTGCTCATGAGGTGCAGCTTTTGTTTTCTGCTAACCCTTCTCTTTACTTTTCCTGCCAACAGGTTTCCCATGAGCAGCTTCAACTACTTTTTCTCAAGTGACCAGCACTCAGTTGTGTTGAGGCAGGACTTCCTAGAGTACCTTCTTCTTCTTGGCAGCTCTGTTCAGGGTGGGAGGGTCGTTCCAGCCGTTCTGAGGCCCTGGGACAGAAAGAAAACAAAGACTGTAAGTACCTGGGAGGCGGGCAGTGATGCCTTCTTGAGCTCAGCTGGACCAGCTCCCTGCCATGGCTCTACTGGCAGAACCTGCCCTCACCTGCCTGCTCCTCTGCCCTTCCTGAGGGCCAGAGGAGCTCCTGTGCCAGCCAGAGCCTCCCAACATCCCTGCCATCAGACCCTTTGGGCTCCGCACCCACTGGGCAGGTTTGGGATCTTGACCAACTCTTCTCAGGTTAATAATTTAATTATTAACTTTTCCTTGTCTTGCAGGAAAGAAGAGTTTGGAGCAGACATGCCCTCTGAAAAGGGCCTACGTGCCCAAAAAAGCTCTGCTGCACAGACTGTGTATGTGAAGAGAGCTTATCCATGACATTTGTACATGAAGTTCCCCAGCAACACCACACAAAAAGAAGAGGCATAAGAGGCCTTAAGCATTTCAGGCCAGGTTCACCCAGCCACCTAGGAAACACAAAAGAGCCATAAACCCAGCTTTCCCCTGCCAGCTACAGCATGGTTTTGGATGCTTTGTATCCCCAAATCAGAGCAGAGCTGCTTGAGCAAGGTGGAAAAATCTGGCTTTCTGCACCAGGGATGATTTGTTCGAAACTGGAAGCACAGAGGATGTGTGAGCAGATTCACTCCAAGTCTGGGGTGCTGCTCTGCACCAAACCTCCTGCTCTCCCAAGAAAGCAAGCCCCCTGCAGCTGCAAGATCTGCACCCCAAAGCTCCCATTAGTGCATTAGACAGAGCTGCCCATCTCTTCATGGAATCGGGCCCATGGCATTACACCCACGCATTACCGCAGCCTCCCCGAGTAATCAGGATTTATTGCACAAAGCCACAAAAAGCCAACAAAACCAAATCCCTGCTCAATGGACTTTTTCACCACAGTGTTTTTCACTTAGCAGATGATGAATTTACCTTAGACAGCACAGCTTAACATTACTGCAGAATTTGCTCAATTTATCTGAAATTTCATTTGCTTCCGGCCTTTAAGCAAGTTCCACATCCAGAACATGTTAAAGGGGTAAATTAAAAACTATTTAAAACCCCTTTCACATCTGCTTTCTCTTTAACCAAAGGCAGTGCCATCTCCTGGCAGCCTCCTTTATTTCTCCCTATCCAGAAAATCCCACAGTATTTCAGATACAGGGAGTCTAATTGATAGGAGTAACATGTTAAGAAAATCTCCCAGACTGTTACTGCTGTTAATTTTCTGGAATAATTTGCTTTAAAAAAGGAAAAGAATTAAAAATAATTTGTTTCTGTGGTTAAAAACTCCAGATATATTGTTATTGGTTTCAATTAAGGAATTAAAAATCCATTTGATTAAAGTCTAATTGGCAAACAGCATCACACTTAATGTTCTCTAAAGAACGTTTGCATAATTGATGTCTGTTCAATTAATTTCATGTAGTGGCCGCAATTATTTTCAGGTTAGGTGGTACCTAGTTCACCTGCGAAGGGAGAGGCCTGGTCTTGAGATGGTAGGCTTTCTGCAGACAAAATGCAAAGATAACTAAAAAAAAAAAGTTCTTCAAAAATAATAAAGCACTTGGTCTTTAATTTTTGACCAGCAATTGAGTTTCACAACATGCATCAGCAGAAAAAAAACACCTAACCTAATTACAATGCCAGCTTGGAGACAAGTCATTTGTTCAAAGCCCCCATGGAATTGCTTTTGTCCAGCTTACCCCCAAACAAGCCTGTTGCACTTTCTATGCAGTAAATCAGAGTTTCTAGTTGTTTATAACAAATGTTGCAGTGTTCTGGCCCTTTTTCTCATCTTTTCTGGTGTTCTTATTTTCTATGCCAGTGCAGCTGACAGACCATTACTCTTAGGCACAATCTCCTCCACACCGTTTTACCATTCCAGAAAGCTTTTCAAGAGATGCTTGAAGTACTTGACCTTAAGATGGATCTTCCAAGTATTTTCTCAAATCAAGGCACACTGTCAACTGCATTGCAGCCCAGCAACACAAGTATGTTCACACATCAACTTTACACTCCCACAAAAAGACACACTGCCTGCTCAGACTGAGCAACAAATCCAAATGGCAAAATGCAGCCAATAAAGCCTTGACCATTCCAAAGAGGAAGGGAGCTTTGGGGATGAGCTAACTCCTGTCCCTAGGGTTGGCCTGCTCATAATTCTGGTGCAAACCCTTCCTTTAGCTCAGGATTGGTCTACTGCATTTTCAAATAAGATTCAAGATGCTGAAAATTAGAATTGCCTTGAAACTAGGTTCAAAGATCTATCACAAAACTAAGTGAGAGGGGTTGAAAATAAAATTAAATGTGGGCTTTTCTTGCTTACAGAAGCTCTAAGCACAGCTTAACATACTGATGTTACGTGCTTCTGAAAAAAACCAGAAAATATTTACAGAACTCTTTCTTTTTATGTGCCTCTTTAAATCCAAGCCAGTTCAAAGGTCAGGTGCTTTTCAAGAGTTCAGATTTGAGATATTTTTTCCCCTCTTCCCTTACCCCTGCCTTTAAATGAGTCACAACTGCAAAGTGAAGCATGATGTTCCCAGATAAGATCATCACCCTACACAAAAGCACACCACTTCATTGCCAGGATCAGCATCATTGCACCAGAACACTCAGAGTTACAGGTGAGATCTACTTCTGGCTGTGGTTTTTCAGGATCTCATGCCAAGGCATCCCTCACTAGGCAATGCAGCTGATCAGAAAATGTGTTGGTGGTTAAGCATATTAAGCATGTACACTGTCATTGCTGCACTTAGAAAACAAGGGTTTTTTCCTTCTTGTTTGTATGCTTTCTGAAAGGTGTAATCTAAGCACTGGAAGAGAACAGAATGTGCTCTTCAGACACACTTCTATCTTTTTTCCATAGTTCTCCAGCTGCAATCATCAGTTGTGTGTATGCATGAGCCATACTGGGCTCAGCACCTCACCATGCCCTGGACTCCACCTCTGCATTTCAGCCTAAGGCTGAAAGTTTGGTTCAGCCTTAGGCTAAGTTTGGGTTCCTGAGGGTCTGACACTTTGTACTCACTACCTGCTCACCACAGCTGCTGAGAAAAACATAAGCAGCATGGATGGGTTTCAGAAAGTTTGATAAAAAGCCTAACATGGACAGCTTTTGACTCTGAAAAGAGCTCCACCCACTCTGAGCATGCCACGTGGACTATGTCAGGTCACTGCAAGAAACTTCGCAAGTGGCAGATCTGAATTGCCTGCCAGTGACACAAGTTGAGTAGTAAAATGGATAAGAACAATCTTCTTGTTCCTTGCATTTATTTGGAGGTGCAGAAGCTATGCTCCTTGACATCCCAGGCCCAGAAGCCTATCCAACACCTCTTCCTCTATTCAATTTAATAATTCCTCTGGCTTAGAGATTCAAGTTTGACATGCCCTGTAACATGGGGTCAGGAGAGGTCACAGTACAGCACCTCCAAGAACAAAGAGGACACCAAATCTGGCTGCATGATGCATGGAAAAGGTTTCTTCTCTCCTTGCAACTCTGGCAGCCTTACACCAGTCCTACATTTTGTCACAGCAAAAGACCACTTTCCCCCCAAACACAAGGGAATATGTGAGCTGCCAGCCTCAAGGACACGAACAGGAGCACCTACTCATAGGACTCATGCTGCCAAAGGCAAAACGCCTTTTCTGCACTGCATCACCCCTAACAGACTTTCAAAATAAGAGAGGGAATGACAGTGGGAACACTGGGCCTGTCAGCAGCATCAACATCCCCAAAACATCCCTCAAATCTTGCCCAGTATTCCCTGTACCCTCTGCCTCCCAGATCTGGTCCTTGCTCTTCAGCTGGACCACCCGGATGTGAAGGATGTTTATGAGCAGGTTTAGAAAAGGACTGCTGAGTCTTCCTACACTGTCTGGCATGCAAAGCTGCTGTTTCACAGGCTGCTAAGTGAAGGGACAGGTTTGTTATGGCAGGCGAGGTCACTGTCCCACAGCAAACAGTGACACCCAGGCAGTCCCAAGCAGATATGGAGCCCCAGCTCAGCAAGTGCTCTCTCACCAAGTGTGCTCCAACATGCTCCTACGTGTCAGCCACACACACATGCTTTTAATTGACATTCAGGGAAGAGACATGGAAAAGCATTTCTAAATCACTTCTGATTATCTTTTAAGGCGTTCACAGCCACAGGGAATCCCATGGCAATACAAGGTTAGGGACAAAATAATGAAAAGGGAGCTGATGCCAAGGGAAATACTGTTTGAATTAAATATGCTGCCAAACCCAGGCTTAAAAGGCTGCTCGAGAACCAGGGACACAGGGACAAATCACTTCTGAAAAATCATTCAGTGCAGAGAATTGGGATCATCTTGTCTGTAGCTAGTAGGAAAACTTGCTCATTTTTGTACTGTGCTCTCCAGTCACAGTGCAGGCTCTGACATCAAAGTTAAAATTGAGCCATGATCCATCCGTGGCATACGACAGCCTCATAAAAAGCCTGTTGTAGCATCCTGTTTTGGGCAAGACAAAAAGCTCTGTGACTGTGGCAAGGTCTAGCTCATCAGAGAAAGGTGACTGATCGTGCTGCTTAGTGCACCAACACAGCCCTATCACAGGTGCACAGGGCTGATGATGTGATTCAGAAATGCTTTGAACTCATCTCTAAGCAAAAGCAAACTTTTTACAGAGCATTCACAAGGAAAAAAAGTGCATCTTTAACTGAGTGGGTGAAGACCAAACCCCTCCCTCCTCCCTGCATGCCCCCCTGTCCAAGCGCAGACCTGTTCTCTGGGATGCAGGAAGGTCACTGGTTGCAGGCAGAGTACCTGTTGGTCCAGTAGGTAATGCATAAGCCACAGAAGTTGCTGGAGGTCCTGGCCTGCCATGCTGAAAGGATGTGCCAGAAGGAGGAACAGGGAAGGAAGAGGGATTCAGGCTCGTTGGGGAGGGCTGAGGCTGCCCGGGGTACAGCGGGGAGGGCATGGAGTGGGCAGGGGCAGAGGGCAGGTAGGAAGGGGTGGTGTTAGGGGCAGGGTTGGGGTAAGAGGCTGAAGCAGGGGCAGCAATAGGCTGCTGAGGCTGATAGAGAGCTGGTCCCCCTGTTCCAGAGGAGTACTGCTGTGTGGCCTGATACGCTACAAATAGGGAGAGAAAACAGTCAGTCAGTGAGTTCGTAACAGAGCAGCAGGTTTCATCTGCCTCTGCCTCCTTCTACACCTGACTTGCCTCTCTTCATACCCCTACCCCCCAAAACCACTTACCTGGCTCCCAGAACTCTGCCTGCACTTGTAGGACTGCTCAAATCCCCAGCCTGCCCCTGGGAGCAGGGAGGCACAGAGAGGATGGCCTTGGCTCAAAGGACTGCTTCTCTCCCACACCCACTCTCCAGCCCAGAGCCACCGTGCTGCTTGGGGTGGGGCCGGGACACACGGGCACTGCTGTCTTCTGGACCACTGCAATCCTCACAGGGGCTCTCAGGGAAGGGAAAACCCTGTCCCAGGTTTTCAGAAAGGGAAAACCTAGGCCAAGGAAATGAACACAGACTCTGGAAGGGAATGTAAGCTCACAGCCTTTCACTGTGGGCCCTGCAGCCTAATGTCACTGCCTCTGCCCATCTATGGCCACTTTTCCTCCCTCATGCCAGTACTTTCAGTTCCTGCTTTGAGTGTGTCAGGGCTCTGCCCCCTTCTTCACTCACCTCTCCTACTGCCCTCATTTCCTCATCCCCTTTGCCATCTCCACAGAGCCCCAATGAGAAATGGATGGCCCAGCCACACACAGATGAGCTGTGTCCCTCTTTATCAGGCCCTCTTTCCCAGGACTCAGACTTTGAAATTTCTGACTAAGGAGTGAGCCTGAGAGCTGTGAGTAGATACCTCAGCAGAGGAGGAATGTTTAACAGAGGGTGTCTGATGTCTGGACCCCACCAAAGAATGACAACCCTCAGATGTGACCTCACCTTTTTCCCCACCCCACAAGAACTGTGGGACTGGCTTGGCCTGAACACTGCCAAGCCCAAGGAGGGGACTGGTTATCCCTGAGTTAATGCTGGCCCTCCTGGGTGACAGGGAGAGGGGGAAGCTGCTGTTACTCACGCTGTGGGTACGCTGGGCGTGTCCCTGCTTGCGAGAACATGCTGTAGTTGGGAGATGTGGTTTGCTGTGGTGGCATGCTGGGGCCAACAGCACCTGGCATAATAAACCCTGGAGGAGGTGGGTTGTCCCCCTGTAAAAAAGAGATTAGAGGAAAAATGGTTGGGAGAGACAGGATTTAATCAGTAATGGTAATGCAGTGCTGAAGCAGAACTGCAGCAAAATGATCAGTTTGTGTTTCAAGGCCTGAAATCACATTCCCTAAAGAAGGGAATCACCAGCACAGGGGCAAATGCCTCCAACCACCCCAGTGCCTCAGGGTGCCCAGCACAGCACTGAAAGCACAGCTGGATGTGCAGTGACTTCAGCAGCAAGCAGAGCAGCACACACCTTCCTGCACAAGGAAGAGCTCCCTGCCAGTGCTGCCTGGTGTTCAGGCAGCCCCAGAGCACCCGGCCATCTTTCAACTAAACATGAATGTTAAATCTGAAGTGTCTAATCTCCTTGGAAAAGGGGGAAAGGAAAAACCATATGTCAAATATTCCAGTGTGGGGCAAGAGTTGGGGAGACTCATGTCACACTGAGCTCCCACTCAAGACTTTCCAGTGCCACTCATCTAGGCATTGGTGAAAAAAAAAGTAAGGAGATGCAGAGGAGTAAAACCAGAGTACCCATGGGAGCTGCTCCTTCCATCTATCTGTACCAGACTGTGCCAAGCACACAGACTACATCAGGGGACATATTGGGGTGGAGCAGAGGCTCAGAGAGGAATAATGAAGGTTATACCTGTGTGTCAGAGGGACAGCCTGCAGGAGGATGGCTGGGAAGGGCAGTAGGAGTTTTGTTACTCCAGGTAGTGACAGTAGGGGCAATTCTAACCTGAATCGAACAAAGAAATACCAATCATGGAAAATAAAACAATAAAAAAAGTCTAAAGGGTTTCACAAAACAAGATGCAGAGAAGTGAATGCAAGAAGGTTTGCATGCTGGTACTTGTAACAGCCACAAAATCTCAGAGGAAGAAGGGAATTGCATTCAAGACAGACAAAAATCACTGTGCACTGGAGCCAAAGTGAATTGCAGAGAGAGGACGAAGCACAGTGGAGTTGCAGCTGCAACAGGCTGTGGAGCAAGTGCAGTGTTACGTGTGCCAGTCAGCCAGGTCCCCATCTTTCATCACATTTTCCTGCTGCAGAAGGCCCCCCTGCCATAAACCCATGACAGCAAGCGTCACTAACCACAGCTGCAAGCCCCAGGTTCCATGTTAAATTCAAACATATGCTTCACACAAAAGGAGTCTGTTTAAAGTGAGCTTAAGATGAATTTAAAAAGGTTAAAATATAACTTTAAAGGTTAAAATCTGATATTCAGCTCTTGCACATGCACAAATACACATCTTAATGGTAATTGCTTCCCAGCCAGTCTCCCATAGCTCCTTTCCTCCATCTTCCTTCTTTGCCACTCTGAACGGCTTCAATTCCATACAACCACTTCTACCTTTCTGATGGGACACAAACCAAGAACTTCCTGAGCCTGTGACATTCCTGTGCAAGGAGTGGGCAGGCTGCCCAGTAGCAGGACACATGGCTGGGCTTCAGGAGCACAAGCAGAGGGAAAGCTGTGACCCTGCAGTCCTGGCTGGCTCAGCTGGCTTCAGTCTCTGTGTCCCTAACTCCACGCAGTCCTAGGCTAATGGTGCAGTCAGCTGCACAACAACCACTGCTAATGCCTGCTTATCTCATCACTGCAGTATCTAAAAGACTTTTTCACCCCTTTCATGCCTAGTTTATTCAGATGAAAAAGAGGGTTCAGCAAAACTATGCTGAAAGGAATCCAAGTGTTAAGAATATGTTGCTTTTTGGGACAGCAGTTTAACAAAGGCTGCCTCAAGCTTGAACAAGTCGTACACAGTCACTTTCTTAAAAGGAAGTCAAACAAAGTGAGTATCCTAAGACTCAAATATGTCCACATTCTGTTCCATTAGCTGGGAACCTTTCTGACTGACACCTGTCCCCTTCAAGCCCTTCCTGCTGAGGATGAACTCCCTGAAAAGCCAGCAACTTAGGGGGTTGTAACTCCCAATGAACTTGTGGGGTTGTGATACACACAGCCTTTAATTAACGAGCAGGGCTTGCTGAAATAATTGCTTGAGGCATTCTGGAAACAGTGGGAGAAAGGGGGAACTCTGGATTAAAAAAGCATTGTTCGTATCTCAACATCTAGAGGAGAGATGCTATTCTCCAGAGCCAAGGAGGAAGCACACAGCTCTGCTTCTCAAGGCAACTCATTGGTTACAAGGAAGAAGGCCAAAGACAGATGGCAGAGTAGACTTGATTATTAATGATGATGCGTTTAAAATCATAATCACTGGGTTTAGCAAGGTAAACCCTGGATAAAGGCTTTGTCCCTTCTGAAATGTACCTTGCTAACACCCTGGAGAGAAGGCAGAGGCACACACTCTTGCTGACATAGAGAATGCCCAACCCCTCCCAACCTTTCATTCCTTCTTTCTTCCTGCCCTGGTTTTTCTGGCAGGCAGTGCTTGAGGGCAGCACAGACAAGAGACACCTCTGCTTGTGCCAATCTCTGTGTAAGGAGAACACCCACAGCTCTAACACAGTTCTGCTCTCAGAAAGGCCCAGCCCAGAGCACCTTTAGAGCAGGACCAGATGAGCTGCAGTGCTGTGCTGGGGGATTAGAGACCTGGCAGTGCTCTCTAACCACACCCACAGCCAGGGCTGCCCAACAGTTTGCTATTGCCACTGCTCAGCAACTTCTGCAGCCAAAATCAGAGCTAGGGGTGGGAACAACCCGCCCCAGAGAAGGCTGGTGAGCAACATGAGCAAGCCCCAAGGCCTGCAGGGATGGGACAACATCAGGGACTGTGAGAGGAAGCACAGAGAACTCCTGCTGTGCTCTCCCACGCAGCTGTTCTTGGCACTGAAGCACATTTCCAAACAAAGGGGGCAAACACCTAATCTTCAGAAGCAGGCAGGCTACTTGATAAGGTGTTTAAAAGATGTTTCCAGATGAGGAGTAAAGGAGGCATCTGAACTGACTGAAAGGAAGCACCAATGACCTTCACCACAAGGCTCTCAGTAGAGGTTTGTTACACAGCCTCAGATCAAGAGAAAGGAAAAAAATTATTACATCCATCACTCTCCAGAACTCAAGCACCATGTCCCTCCCTTACTGCCAAAGCCCATTTACCTGCTGGTAATACTGCTGGGCTGGAGCCTGGGGCGCCTGCATCCGTCCAGCCACAGGGCCAGCTCGTCCTTTGGCCATGGGCTCTCTCCCATATGGTCCTTTGAGGCTGTCCTGTCCAACTGGGAGCTCCCCCTGGGCCCTGCAAAGCCTGTCCCGTAGCTGCACGATATTCGGCTGCAATCAGAAAAGGGCAGTGAGGGAGGTGAACTGCACTGCCTGGCACCCAGGGCAGCACACCAAGAGGCTCAGAGGCCACT
Organism: Drymodes brunneopygia; assembly: GCA_013400955.1. NCBI lineage: Eukaryota > Metazoa > Chordata > Aves > Passeriformes > Petroicidae > Drymodes > Drymodes brunneopygia. Next base: position 438,254 of record VZTZ01018449.1, read on the forward strand.
CACTGATGAGCTCTCTCAGAAGCCTGCTCTGCTTTATCTCATTGTTATTCCAATGAGTCTTTCCTGCATGAGACATGAGGCCATTGGAACAGCCTTACAAGTGCCTGCTTCATTCCCAAACCAGCCTGTCTACAAATATCAGCTGATGGAAGGTGGGAATTCAGAAGAGAACAACAAAATGTTAATGTCATTTCACTCACTGTGCCTGGCTTGCAGAAGGGACACCCTTTGGCAGCCACTGGCTGCAGGCACGAGGGCAAGAGGGAGCAGAAGTCTGTGCACATCTACCAGCTCAGCAAGTCCAGTGCAGGGTGAGGGGAAACAGCCTGACCATCCCATCCTAAGGGGCACGTTAAGGGGCAGTCCTGATGCTGAACTGCACTGTGCAGAGACCTCTGCTTGAAGCACACCTGTTCACAGAGAAAGAGGGAGCAAAGAGCCTGAAGGCCCCATACCTGGTTGGTGTTGGCAGGGAGGAAGGTCAGTGCTGCAGCCAGGCTTCCCTGAGCAGCCAGGAGGTTGGCATATTGGCTCATCTTCTCGGCCAAAAGGGCCCCCACAGCATTCGGGTCCACAGCCTGCGTGAGCTGCACAGCTTTGCGCAGGATCACCACCTTCTCTATTAAATCCTGAAAGATCAGGAGGGGAAAAACCAACCCACAAGTGAGAACAATGAAGTGAAGTAGGCCCTGGCTAAGCAGTGTCCCTGGCAGGACCCCTCTCGCCCAATGGGGAGCCCAAGCCAAGTGCAGGTTTCCTGAACAGACACAGCTGCGCCAAAGGCATGGCTGTTCCCAGAAGATGAACAGCAATCACCCTCCCAAGCAGCTTCTAGCAGCAGAGCACAAAAGAATTGCTTTTATTAAACAGGATTTCAGGGCCCTATCAGCACTGAGCATGTCCACCAAGTGGATGCTTTCATAAAATTATCTGGTGACAGCTTCAGAGCAAACAGACACCACCATGCCTGTCACCACTATTAGTCCCAGACTGCTGCACATTCATTTACAGTGTTTTAGTAAGTCAATTCTTATCAGTCTTTAAAGGATCTAAAAAATCCCTTGGGAGAGTTATCCAGAGTTTTCTGGTTGTTACAGCAAAATGGTTTTCCTGATATTCACCAGAAATACTCTATATGCTGCCTTCCTTGCACATTCCCAAACACCAGAGCTGGTCTTGGTTGGGTTTCCTTCTAGTCCTAAATTATAGGAACATTTTCTGCTCAGTTTTCTCATGTTTTTCTGACTGTATTTATAATGAAGGATACTACAAATATTCCTTTGCCAAAATTAAATCCCTTTTTAAAATCTTACAAGAGATGTAATGAGAATGTACCACACAAAAGATTTCAACCATTCCTTAATAATAAATATTGTTTGCTAACCATTTGTTTTTCCCAACAAATCAGCGCTACAAAAAAGGAAAGAAAATAAAAACCCAAAACAGCTTCTATTGCCACTATCATAGTAAACAAGCCACCTAATTAGGACTTCAACAATGTTTTTCAGTTTTACTGTCAGAGGCCAAAGCCATGCAAACAAAATGCAAATTCAAACTGAAGGTAAATCTGTAAAGCAAGCCCTCAGAATTAAATGATTTTGATAATTCAAAACTGGAGAGTTAATGATATGAAGCAAAACTCAGATATGCATCAGTTCCTTCAATTAACTGAACAAGAATCTCATAGCATTGTCAAGTAAGTGCTTTCTAAAACTGGTCCTTCAAAGGCCTTGAACAGATGGAAGAAGCTAACATTGTACTATCAAATAAATTATTCCATAACTGTTTTGTTCCACTTATCGATCCTGTTCCCTCAAGATATCTGTTATAATCAATGTACTGCTGGAAACCAAGCCTTGTATGTGCAAACCTCTAGAGAAAACTCTCATGAGAGCTTTCCTACAACTGTCTCTCCAGATTTAAATCTAATTCTTTTGATTTCTTCTCCTGAACTTCCAAAAGTAGAAAAGTCTAAGTATTTGCTAACTACAAAAAATGCCAGCACTGAAAGACCCTTCTTTACCAAAGCACTAAGTACCACAATTATTTTACACAAGGAGTGTATTAGTACCACTACCCAAAGAACAAGGCAAGCACAAGGGCCACTGTACTGCCCAACATGTTTTCCAGTATCATATTTATGTGTTTGTTTTCCAGAAAGGAAAGGCTTGCATCCTGATGTACATCAAACAGCAAAGCTCTACACCAGATAACTTGATTTAGGAGCCAAATGATTGCAGTGTGTTATTTTCCACCATCTTTCTTAAAAGAATTACCAACCTGAAGGGACAAGGGGCTGTTTCCATCCTGAACTTTGGTCCAACAAGCAACAAGTTTATCCACATTTCCAGCACAAATGTAACAGAGGCAAGCTTGTGTCTGCAGAACACTGTCCCCCTCATTCTCCAGCCTGCTACCCAGGAGATCTAGATAAAATATGAACAAAGATGCTGGTGAATCCCTCTGGTGATCCCTCCCCACCACTGCTGAAGCTGGGGAAGTAAGTGGCTGAGGAACTGTGACCAAAGCCATGATACTGCTCCAGAATTATCCAGTCTGTGAAGTGTCCTTACCACAGAGGGCTGTAAACTCGTCTGGCCTGGCATAAGTGAGCACAGCAGCCAAAGCTTCTCTCCAATTCTGCAGGTCACAAGACTGCACAATCTCTTTCCAGTTCTTTGTTACAACTGCAGTGATGAGCTAGAGAAGGAGAGACCACAGTTAGGATCTTGGTAGGGTTTCCTCTGTATAATACACAGGATAATTTGGATCTGTTCCAGCGTGCTCATCCCCACTGTATGCAGGGTCACAACAGGTACTGTACTGCAGTTCAACAGCTGCACAATAGCACATTTTACTTAAAAAGGAAAAAAACCACAAAACAAGTTCAGAGGACAAGCAGAAGACAATTATTTTTGCTACAAAATGTACAAGAAAAGAACACTCGAATCTCCACAAGCTGTTGCAAATGGTTTTCAGCACTATTTTTGCAGATAAAGATAACGTACCAAGTATTTAGTTCTAAGTCTTCTACACAATGCCCAGGGAGGGGTATGAATTTCGTTTGTTACTCTGTTTCATTCAGCTTTAAGCTCTTGGTATCAAGCTGACCAGCGAGGGGCAGTTGAAAAGGCTGCACAAAGGAAGCAGCAAGTTGGCAGCAGTATCAACCTGAGTTGGCTGTAGTGTCCCTACCACCCCCTCCACCCACCCAGGCAGCCTCTGCACAGCCCTCAGAATGAAATTCCAGTTTCTTCCTTCTAAAACTCTGCCTCCAGTTATTTTGCTTTGGACAAAAGACAGACTTGGCAGCTCTGCTGCTCTTTAGTGAACAAAGCCCTTCTTATGCCAAGACTTCAAGCCCAGAAACAGCTGAACAAGCAGTTATGTGTGCAGTTTGGGACCAGAAAAGAAAAAACACACCTGAACAACAAATGCAAGATCCTAACTACAAGGTCAATGTTTGCCTGTCAGCATAGGCACAGATAACAGGTCAGCTCTTCATAAGAACACCTTTTCCCAAAGGATGAACTACAGTGAAGAAACTCCTCTAAAAGCTGCCACCCTTGCTAAACCAATTATTCTTTTAAAGCCACTTCTCCTGTTTCAACCTCCTGTCACTACTTGCTCATATTGGTAGTGAAAAAGAAAGATTTGCACAAGCAGCATCAGCAACACCTAGCAGTACAAAAAGCTGAAAATAACAAAAACCAGCTGGCCGTAACATGCTGTCTCCTAGACAAAGGCTGATTAATCTACCCCGGGCATACTTTGCTCTCTCTTCTGTGCATGCAGTAAAACAAAGCATCAGCAAAATCTGTGTAGACTGATCATGGGCAGAAAGCAACATAATGCTCCTGGCCCTGAGCACGGGTCATGTGTGGAAAATGTGACATAACAGCAGACTAAAATGTGCCCTGCTTAAGGTATTTGTCTTTATTGTTGAGAATCTATTAGTGTATAAGCAACTCAGGGACACTGGAGATGAGATACAGAATACTTTTTGTGTACTGATATTCAGGTGGTGTGCATCTTCTCCCTTTATCAATGCATTAAAAAAGAGTAACAGAAATCCTTCTGCTCCGAGATCTTACCGACTTGAACACTTACTAACATCTGCTAGAAATAAACCTATAAAACAGCAAGAAAACTTTTTAAGGTGAAAAAGGGAGTTGCCCAAGGCATATGAGCTTGCTAGTTCTGACCTGAAAACACATACCCTGGTAATTTTGCTCTGCATCTTGGCGAAGTACTTGTCCTGTGTCCGGGAGAGCAGCTCCTGCCCGCCGGCGATGGCTAGGATGATGGCGTCGGCCATGCGGTTGTCGTGCAGGCACAGATCCACTGCACTCTCAAAGTTCCCCGTCAGCAGAGCCTGTGTGATCAGCCCATCCACGTCTGCAACGAGACAGGGGTGCACTTCCAAATGCTGCCACAAAAGCCACTGAGAGAAGCAGCAGCAGGTGACACTGCCCAACTGTGCAATGCTGGCAAAGCTGTCTGAAAACCAGCCTGCTCCTGGCCAGGAACTTACAGGGGTGCTCACCTTCACCTCCAGCCTCAAACACACATGGGCACAGCCATGCCACAGGGGTACCATCAAGCATTACTTACCGTGGGGCAGAGCAAGTTCCTAGAGGTCTAAATGAAACAACTACCTGAATAGTGCCATAGAAAGTCAAACCTCGACAGGGGTCAGCGGCTTCTGTGTTACTCAGATCCCCTGGGAGTTTCTGTACAAACAGCACTTCATGCCTGACCAAGCATGCCTTCTTTCATATTAGAAACAACTCAGAGCAACTGCATGTCAGCAATGGGGTACACAAGTGCTCCATAACTTCCTTCCTTAAAAAAGTTGTGTTTTCAAGTGCCTTGAGACTGTGTCAGAATGCAGTTAGAGGCAAGTAATAACAATCCTTCACAGTCCGTACAGAACTTGCCTTCTCACTGGAACACCAGTATTAACATCAGTACTTACATAAATTATCAGTATACACAATGAAATCAATATCAAGGCTTTTTTGTACCTCCACTAACAGAAATGTTAAATGTTGTCTTTGCAGATCCCAAATCTTCAGTTTCTTTTTTGTGGTCCTTCAGTGTCTAAGAGAAAACAAAAGCATAATTTCTGAGATTATGTAAACACTTAGAAAATACATACATTTTAAAACCAAATGGCTCTGGCATTGCAAGTTAAATTTAGAACTACAGACTAACAGTCAACTCAGAGATCATTATCTTAGAAGGGAAGATTATCCCTGTGTGCCATTTTGGGCAGAGGTGAAGTTACTTTTCTTCATAGTAGCTAGTATGGGACTGTGGATTTGTCCTGAATACAGTGTTGATAATACAGAGATGTTGATGCTTTTGCTGAGCAGCACTTGCACAGCATCAAGGCCTTTTCTACTTTTCATATTGCACCTCCAGTGAGGAGGTGGGGAGTGCATGGGAAATTGGGATGAGACAGAGGACAGCTGACCCCAAACTGACCCAAGGAATACTCCATGCCATATAACATCATGCTCAGCATAATATAAAGCCAGAGGAAGAAGAAAGAGGGAGATGTTTGGAGTGATGGTGTTTCTCTTCCCAAGTCACTGCTACATGTGATGGAGCTCAGCTTTCTTAGGGATGAACACCTGCCTGCTCATGGGAAGCAGTGAATTAATTCCTTGTCTTGCTTTGCTTGACAAAATAAACTTCCTTCATCTCCCAAGTACCAGCAGCCAGGCACCTGGATCCTGGGTACTGACTTGCATCTGTACCCATACACACACAACCCCCTCCAAGCAAAGCTACAGCTACAATGAGAAAATCAGAGTCCTTTTCTTTCCTTCTCTTTCAACTTTAAGCCCTACCAAGAACAGTCTACCATTAATGCTGCCTAGGTTCTGCTCTGCTCCACTTTGAATTTCAGTTCATCCTTGAAACCCTCTGCACTAGGCATACACCTTAGTGGAATTAAGTAATTTACACATGAACACAAGATTAATTTTCAACACAGAAGTGCAGTGTAGCACTCAGTCCAGGAGTGCTCAGTAGACAGAGGCTGCTTTTTTTTATAAAACTCCCCTAGGATTAAGAGAGAGACCACTCTGTGCATGTACTGGATTTTGAGATTTCAAGCACAACATTTCAATAATGAAAAATAATATAAAGAGGGAAATCTCTCTCCACCATCAATTTTTCCCAGCACAGGCTAAGCAGAGCGCAGAACTTGACCCACAAACTGCCTCCTCTGTCACAAGCCATTGCTCCAGTACATGAAGGGAGTTCAGGAACACCCTGCTTGTTCAGCTAAATTGAAGGACACAGTCAACCAAAGACAGGCATTTGGATGGGGAAGTCAGTCTGAAACAAGCTTTATCTTTGGCTCATGAAAAGGACACAGCATCTGGAAAATGATTTTGTTGTCAGATAACACAGGATGTGTGTCTGGTATCAGCTGAGAGAGCATGTTGTGACTACTGCAGGAACAATGTGCCCATCCAGTTACTTTATGTACATGACAGCACACCCTGATGCATCACCAGTGGCTTCAGGCCAGGCTCACAAATATTTAGGTAGGCTAAGGTCATGTTTGGCTGCGATTTCTCTCCCAGAAGAGACATTTGTTATGAGACATTCACTATCTTCATGTCTGCATACAGCAAAACTCTTGCAGTCAGACACACGTGTCAGCCACTACAGAGCCTAAACAATTAACATGCAATCAAGCACCTAACCAAGGAGAGCATTCTGATTTTAGTGTCCTTAACAGGCTGTCTGTTATGTGGAGTCAAGTGCACCACCCCAACCTGCATGAGCCTTAAACCACTGACCCCACCTCCACAGACAGCTGCAGACAGGCACCAAGCACAGGAAGCACAGCTACCAGCCCAAGTTCTAACCCAAAAGGGAGACTGAGGGAGGGGAGAAGAATGAAGTTGGCCTTTTCACACAGCAATACACTGTTTTCAGTGCTGCTTACACCTCACAAGGCAGAGGCTGGGTCCTTAGTGCTAATTATAGACCAGTCCCCATATGTAAAACACAGGGCTGAAAACAATGCTGTACAAATGGTCAGATAAACAGCAGGTGTAGGATCCCAAATGCTGACATGGTTGAGCACAAACTGCCTTTGATAAACCTGGCTGAACATACTGCCTTGAAGCAGATGAAAAAAAACCTCAAGTAACTTAAGACTCCAGTTTTATCATTCTAAATAATTCCTTGTATTTCTCTGTATCCTCAGCGGCAGGAAAAGCCAACAAAAAGGAAATGCTGTTAAAAGGAACAAAGTAATATAAGGGAGGTGAAGCAGGGTTAGTCTAGAGGGCAACAGATACCTCTCCCAAGAACTGCTCCTCTGTAGTCTGGCCTTCATCCCCCTCGTTTGGCACAGATCCATCAGATTCTGCAGGAGCCTTCAGCAGAGAGAAGATGCCATAAAAACCCACCAGAAAAAGATGCAGAAATACTTTGCATTGCAGAGCATAGTCACCTTCCCACCAAGAAACAGTTAGAACCACACTGAAAATCACAGAAATGCAGTGGCAATACATGCCTGAGCACCACAAACAGGGCAGAGGCCCCGTTTCCTTGCTTTCTGTCATTACATCCTTATGCTGTTTTCATCTTAGCTGCCTCAAAACATGCAACAAAAGCTTTCTTCCTCATGAGGCAGCTACAGATGACTCTGAACTGTCTGTGGCACAAAAGCAATGCAGCACTGCTCTAGACTCAGGCCACCAAAATGACAATGGGCAGCACCTGAACTGTAGTTACCACTCTTGTAAGAAAAGTTACAGGACCACACTCACAATCCTGCTTTTTCTAAAGCCTGATGAAGGTCCTGCTCTTGAAATCATGTGCCAGGCAGCAAGGCTCTGCCCTACCTCACAGGCAGCACAAAGTGCCACAGTGGGCAAGACACAGGCAGCAGCAAGGAAAGCTGAAGGGACACCAATGAGACCCCAAATTAAAATCTGTAACTGAGAGCCCTTCATTGGAAAAGGAAGGGAATGTCTGAGTGGAAAAAAAGTGGTGTTTTTTCAAAATAAGTATATCCATCCTACTGAATGTGGGAGCATGCCACATACTGGATTATTTGTGACTTACTTTGGGACAACTATCAAGTGGAAAGAAAAATGATTCTTACTTTGCAAGTTATCATGGCATTATAAAACTAACTACAGAGTTACATACATATGTTTGCTTACCTCTCCCAAGACACCATCTGCAAGACCTTCTTTATTCAGAGCAGACGTGATCTAGAAAACAGCAAAGATTTACGTAAGAACCCTTTTAAAGAGGCACCAAATTCTCAGATAGCAAAACTGGCACACGTAGCTACTATGTTGCTTGCACAACAGTTAACATGAAATATAACATTTTAACACAAAACTAAAAACATTTCCTTTCCCAGGCTGGTGATGGATTTACTGCTAAGATCCCTGCACCACAAGGTCTGATGGAAACAACAGCTGCCCTATGCCTTTAAACCTTTAATTATTAACTCAAGGGCCTCAAACCTCACTAGAGCTGCTGGAAACCACACGAATAAAAGCAGTATCAGAACATGAAGGACAAAATCCTCCGTCTGCTCTGGTCAGGGAAAATAAAGCAGTGACAATCCTTGTGGAACAGGAAGCCTGTCAGGAAGCTGTGGCTGTGGGCTAGGATTTTCCAAGGCACAAAAGAGTTAAAATGCCCAGCTTCCACTGTTTTGCAAAGCAAATCACAACACCAGATTCAATTAGGGCTCTCAAAACCAGCAATTTTATGTATAGAGTTTCTATATTATTTCAGCATCAGGGAGCCTGGGTTTCACATTGCTCCTAAAATTATCTACTGCTTTTGGTAGCGTAGGCTTTATTTTACCCTTGTAGGCTGGTTTGTGTAAAGAGCTGAGCTCAAATTGCTGGAGACAGTTTTCTCTTTCTTTTTTAATCATTGGTTTACAATAAAAATGAGAAATCCAGGGCTTGGCTTGCATGAGAATCACAGGTTTCAAGAATATAACCCACCCTCCCATGTCCTTAACAGCCTATTACAATAAGCTGAAATCTGTGATCCCAGTTTTACTTTCCTAATGCTACCAATAATAGGAAAACCAAGTTGTGATTTTGTGAGCTTTTCATCTGGGTATCACAAACTTTCAGATCAGCTGTACTGTGCTGCTTCATGACACTGAAAAATGTCTATGGACACATTCCACTATGTGGAATGTTTCTAGAAAATAGCTACATAAACACAGGGCCTTGTAGCTTCTCACATCTGTTTCTCAAATACTGAAAAAATGGGATAGGCCCGGCATTCCAGGCCACTCAGTTCAGCTGTGCCCATTTTCCCAGCTTCTCCCCATGCACAGGGCATATCAAACCCAGATATGGTCATCAGAGCAACAGCAAGAGGGCTTTAATCCCATGAGGCCACTCTGCAGAACCACTACTAAATTTCAACTGGATTCTATAACTGAGAGCTGCTTTTCAAAAACAGGAATACCCTTGCTGTGCTTGCCTTTGCACAAATATTTAGAAGCTGAGGACAAATTGTTATCAAAACCATGATTTTTTTCCATAATCATATTAATTTTGCCCTGAAGGATATTCAATTTGTGAGCACAATGACACTTAAATGGAGCCAATCTTTAAAAATAAAACATTAGTCTGATATAATGAAAATGAGTCAAATGTTAAAACCCACTGAAACAGAACTGAGGAAACACTAGACAGTTCCTGGGTAGACAACTGAAAGCAACAGAGAGCCAAAAGGCACAGCAGGTAACTCCCTGTAACACTGAGTAAAAATCTTCCAACTGGGAAGAAAGGTCTATAATGATGTGTAAATTGCTTCCTGGTAATCCAAATTTTGCTTTTCCAAATGTAACCACATTTGACCTCTGGGTTTATTTTTTTTTCTTTCAAAAATGAATTATGTCTCCCCACAAACAAAAAAGACTATACCATGTTTTCCTAGTTAATGATAACCTGAAAACTGCTCACATGTTCTTAAACCAGAAAGCCTAAAAGTAGATCCTATTCCACAATGCTTGAGTGGAAGGATGTCACATAGCAAAGTTACATGAATAGCCTGAATCAATAAATATCAAAGCTTCCTGATGGATGACAATTTCACATCAAAAATGGACAGTCAGATGCAGACACAGCTCTGAAGTCTATTGCCAGGTCTGATATTTCCACTGAACAACCATATTGCAAAGAAGACACAACTAATAACAAAACCAAACAGAGAAAAATGTTTTCTGCAAGAATTCTGAAGTTACTCAAAAGGTATTTATCTCACATATTGCACATTTACCTTCTTCCTCAGGTCATCTTTCCTGTATCCTAAGAGCTCGAGGTACTTAACACGTGAATCTTCTTCAAAGTTCACCTTTAAAAAGTTAAATAATATTAACCTTATTGCAATTCACAGTTTTTCATTTTCTCCCTAAGTGGCACAAATGACCCTGTGAGATTTGGTGACTGAGTAGACCGAATATCAAAGAGAATTGCAGAAGTCTTCAGTGACTTGGGCACCTGAGCAGGTGAGCAAGGTTTCCACCTGGTTATAGCAGATGAACAAACTATCTGCTTCACTTGGAAACCTCTAAGTGCTCAGAGTGAGCAGTGAAAAGCCTATCTAAAGCCATCCCAAAGCTTTAATCCTTCTCACCAGTTCCCTGTACACATACGTGCTGAGGGGGGATATCAAAAACCATGGGATACCTTCACCCACACCTGTGCTTTGCCATGACTCCTCACAAACCCCACAAACACCCCTGGCCCTGAGGCCCCTCTCTCTTCTGGTGGGCCCCCTCCAGTGACTTGGCTTATGGGCACTACCCCCACAACCTGCAGCTTTCAGTTCCCAGCATTTCTTCAGCTAAATGTGCAGAAGGAACCATGTCCTGGCTTTCCCAGTCAGTGGGAATTCCTGAAGGGCTGTCACCCTGTTACCTTTAAGAAGGCCCACACGTTTCTCTCAAAGTCAGCCAGGGCCATGTCAATTTTCTTCTGGCAGTAGCTGACAAAGCCCTCGGACTGCACAGCCTCCTGCAGCTGGTTGGAGCGGGCCAGGAACTCCTTCTCTGTGACAACCTGGCTCACGTAGACATGGGGATGCTGCTGCTGCTCCATGCCTGGCTGCTGCGGGGACTTGGGATTCTCAAATGTCACCAGCTTGCCCCCAAACTGGAATTGAAGCACATGTGCAGTATGTGAAAATACAAGTATACAGCAGGGGAGCATGCATGAAAATGTATTTTATAATACATATTCATGCTTATTGTCCAATAACTGAACATTCCTGACATCACTGATTTGTTTTCCCCCACCACGCCATATTTCTGTGCATGTAAGGAGCTTGTTGGATAAGTAGGTTCACATTTAATAAGATTGATAAGCACAGCCATTGCTGTGCCTGTTTTTTTCTCCGGCAAAAGACTGACTAGACACAGAGCTAGAGCTGTGGGTCTATACATCAGTGGTGTATCCCACGATATTGCAATGCAATTACCAAAGAAACCTATGCATCATTAAGTAAAGGCTCACACATGATGTCTGCCCTGCTCTTGCCAAGCTGTTCAGCAGTTGAAACCCTACTGAGAGAAAGGCAGTAAGTTGTGACAACATTTGAAGAGGTTCATTCTTCATTCTATAGCTCAAAGTTAATTTACACAGGCCAGTCCAGTAAAATCTGCATTAGAAAAAAGCAAAAGCCTAACCAGGGAAAAGACTGACACGTGGCTCCTTGAAAACCAGGACAAATAAGGGAATAAACATCATAAAATGACACATCAGTCAGTGGCTAGGCAACATCACTTCTCTTTAACAGGAGAAAATTGCATTTATTTTGTGCATCAGATCATGAATAAACAGATATACGGTGCTGAAAACTGAGAAGTATTGCAGTAGAGAAATCAAATTCAAATGGATAGGCTAAAATCTCCAGAAGATCCCAAATAAACAGCCCGTGGGTTTAGAAAATAAGCCAAAAGTGGAGCCAAAGAGCAGATGACCACAAAAAGCAGAGCTTGCCATCCCCTCAGCTGGCTCCTCTGCAAATCACCCAGCCATAGAGGAACCCAGCCTTGTGCTGCTACAGCAACTCCTGCTACCTTGATCAAAGCTAACCTGACTATTCTCCACCACACTGACTCACACGGGTGCAGTTTGAAGCTATTAAGTTGCAGATACTTGCCCAGTTTGGTCTCATTCCCCTCTCCCATTTCACCCAATGTATATTTGTTTACTCTAAAGCAACCACTGCACAAAAGCAAAATGCCAAAACACAAACATCTGTTGGCAAAGTTTCTTTTTCCCAAGCATTTTGGTCAGGCTTTTGCTGTCCCAAATGCCCCGTCTGGAAGCTGCCCTGAGTATCTCCCACTATGATGAGAAATGGGAAGATCTCCCAAAGTGGAGCACCACACTGTTCTGCCCTTCCTAAGGAGTTTAGCAGGTGCCAGCACTATCTCCCTATCTGCCTGGCCAAGCCTGCCCATCCCTGTCTTCTCCTTACCGAGAAGGATGCTCCCATGGGTCGCCGGATCCACTTGGGTGGTTTCTTCAGAGGCAACACCACACTCTGTGGGGCAGTCTGCTGGGGAAGCTGCAGGGGAGGCAGGGGCTGGCCCGTGCCAAATGGATCGAGGTTCCCAAAAGATGAGGAGAGCTTTGACAACACAAGGGGGAGAAAACAGAAGTGACATTTCTCTAATGAACTAAACATTTATCCACACTGAAGTGGTACTCCTGCAAGCAGGGCTGCGGACAGCCACTGAAGACTTCCCATGTTTTGTTCCCCCCCACTTTGTGTCCCTATTCTTAGCTGAACAATTTTCAACACCTGGTCAACTTGCTTCTGCCTCAAGCCGTCGGTGCTGCCGCCCATGATGGAGTAGACGCTGATGCGCCCGTCGAAGGAGGCGGCAGACAGCACAGCAGGGTTCCTGGGACACCACTGGATATCAAAGCACCACTGCGTGTTCGTGGGCAGCTCGTACAGCACCTGCAGAGCAAAACCAAGCCAAAAAATCAGAGCTTTCATGGAGCATCCTGCCCAACAGCAGCAATCCTGCCCTGACACTGGTCTGCTCTTCCTGCTCCCCAGCAGCCTCCACAGATCACCGTACACACTGGCAGTGGGCAAGCCCTGACGATCTCCAAATAGCAGATTATCACACACCACTGCTTCATTTCCTCCTTCTCCTCCCATTAAATCTTCTGTTTAATCCACACAGGACAAATGATGCAGGTGGGGTATGTCTGTGCTGTCCCACTGAGAGCTGTGAGCTGCTGACATTCACACTAACTTATTCAGAGCTGATTTGGGTACCCCCACACGCTACATGGAGGAAGTCTGTTTTCACAGGAAAACTGAAAAAGGTAAAACTTGCACCCTGGGCAGACAGCCTCTTGTGCCCTGGACCAGACAAACCCCTCTTACAGCAGACATTTAACCATAAACCCTTAGAAACTTGAACAAAATGCTAACTGTCAGCAAAATGCTGTCTCCCAGGAAACTGACTTTTATTTTTAATAAAAACATGCAGCATTATTCAACCACATGTAAAAACTTCATAGCAGCACAGGATCCAGTTCAGATAGCTTATTTACCACAGTACAGCTTTTGCACTTTTGGGCCAATGTCAGAATTTCAGAAACGCTTCCCACTCCACAATTACTGCCCGCTGGAGTCAATGAGCCCTCCAGCACGTCTGAAGCCCTTCTTGTGGCCTAGGGACCAAACACTGTATGAAAACTAGATCTGCATTCTCTTTGAAAGCTATCCCCAGGCCCAAAAGGGTGGGGTAGGAGCACCACAACAATCTTAGTGGCTCTCACTTATCTGCCACTATTGCAGGAACCTACAAAATCCATTCTCTCCGGATAAAGCTCTTACAGAAGGACAAAGGCAATTGCGACAATGATCCAGCCACACCAGATCCAAAATAAAAGAGTAGGAAGCAAATACTTAGTGTAAGTGGAGCCATTTCCATCTCTTATAGTGAACAGGGACATCACTACTCAGCAAGAGAGAAACTGCAAGGACAAATGTGTAATATTGACAACACCAAGATGGAATTCTGCACCACCAGAATAAGCTCAGAAGACACACACAGCAAACAGGACAGGGAGAAATATCCCACAGAAGCATCGTGCCTAGGAATGCAAGCACAGGAACACGTGCTTTGCACGTGCCACCTCTGAACAGAGGTTTTTGGGGGTTTTTTAAGTGGTATGCATACAATACCTCGCCTGTGTTAGGGTTGGAGCAGAGAATTTTAGCATCCTTCCCACAGCTAAGTAGCAGCTCTGGATCTGCCATACTCCAAGCAATGGCCAATATACCCCTGCATGAAAAGCCACAACAAAAAAAAAGTTTAATGTAAACACAAAATGGTGATAAATAAAGGATATTTATAAGTTCAGCATCCCACATCAAAATGCCCTTTCCACCCCTTCCTCTTACAGGAGGAGGAATTTTTCAATGTTATCAGCCCTTGTTTCGTTGAAATAGTTGTTTTCGATTTTCTGCATGAAAAGGTATAAATATGCAGCCATTGTATCTGCAAATTAAATGCAACAGTCACACAGGAGAACCTAGGCATTACTGCAACAATATGGTTTGTTTGCCTGCAGTGTCACGAATATCCAGTGGGCAAACCCATAGGTAACATAGGAAGTTTGACAGCTTTTTATTAGCAAGACATTCAAGTCAGCAGAGCCCACTGTCAGCAGTTTTGGTAGAAGCCACAACACTCTTCTCCCTCCTTAAATCAAGCATTGGATTTGAGTAATAAGAAAACTTTCACCAACAGGGCAGGAGGACAAGAATTGAACAAATTCATCCACTGTACCCAAAATTAGGGCATTTAGGGGACTGAGTGGCACAGAAACTGTACAAATCCACACATGAGGATGTGCCTGGGTGCACCTTTAGCACATAATTCAGCCAAAATCAACTACTACCAACTCTTTTTACCTTAGCTTCCTCTTCTTAAAAAACTCAGAAACAAACCAGTAGCTTCACTATTTCAGCAGCCTGGTGGATTTGTCTATTTATTTAATTTTGGGGCCAGTTTCCTTCAGAGTGCCAAGCTCCAAAAAGACAAGTCTTTGATGGCACAGGGCTGGCTGGTCAGCAAGCCAGCATACAGCACTGCCTGATGCTGAAACTGCCACCACCACCAGAGCCTTCCTTCACAGGGAACAGCAGGAAGGGAGATGCACAAACCAGGACAGTCACCAGCACTGCAAACACCACGGAGCACAGCACACTGTGTAAGACTCGTACCTCGTGTGACTCTCCAGAACACGCAGTGGTGAGGAGGCAAATCTTAGGTCCCACATCTGAATAACAGGCAGCCTGTCATCCTCCGAGGCCAAAACCATCTGTGTGGCAACTTCAGGGTGCCAGGCCAAGCCTGAGCAGTGCATCTGTGAGGCAACATTGGGCCAAAGCATCACATAACTAAGCAGCAGTAAAGGAAAAAGGGAACTAGACCAAACATGTCTGTATTCATGGTAAAACACTCTTGTGAGGGACTTTGCAGCTGTGTTTCTGGGCATGATTTCTGACTCCATTCTGGCTGGATATTCTCCTTATTCCTGTTACTGAGGAGACTTGCAGTTAAGTTTCCCAAGGTCCTCTCAGAGAGATTATATTGTGCTTTTTCACAGTCCTATGTTTTAGCGTAAGAAAACAGTAAAGCCCACTATATAAGCCCTTTCCTCTACTGTTTTTATTGATATTTTAATAAAAGCCAACATTAGGCAGAAGTTATTGTCATGAGAACATTGTATCACAGGACTACAACCACATGAAGAAGACAGCCTACTGTGCTGCTGTTATGTCAGGCAACAAACACATAAAACACTGTGAGTTACACAGTTTATCAAAATAATAGTACAGTGAGGAAAGAGCTACTTCACAACCACCCACTTCTAAGGTTGATTTTTAACTCTTGCTGTATCTTTGGAGTTTGTTATGCCAAGATTCTGTTTAAAATAATATAAAATCATACATATATGTCACTCTCTGCGAGTTGAACAGGCTCTTTTTCACATTTACACTGCCTAAAGGGGTGGCATGGTGGTTATAAGCTGCTCAACACTACATTTCTCTGCAGCAAAATCAATAAGAACCTTTCTGTGGTAGCCCCAAACAGATCAGTAAGGACTTTCTCAAAATCAAATCATCACACTGACAGGACATCTGAGTGCCTTGACCTGCTTCAGGCTGCATGTGGCTATTTTAATTGATAATGCTGGCAATCGCTCTTGCATAAACACACTCTCAAGAGCAAACTGGGCCAGGCATCAGCATGTCTGTCCTGTAAGAAGGGGTGCCACGACCCATCCTCACAGGCCCAGGAGCACCCCAGCAGCTGCACTGAACTCACCCTGTTGTTGTGGTCGCTGACTTTGATGATGGGCTCGTTCTTCCTGAGATCCCACACGGTGGCTCGGCCGCTGGGGCTGGCGGATGCCAGGATGTGCTGGACTTGCCGGTTCCATGCAATGCAGCTGATGTCCTCCAGAGGCTGCCGCACACACAGAGCAGCCTGTCACAACCCCGCCACACTGCACACTCAAACCCTGCTGTTTGCAGGACTTGAAAAGTGAGAAATCTGCAAGGAGAGCGCCCCATGTACTGGGTGTGTTCTGGCTTCCTTCCTGCATGTGATGTAGTGTACAACACCTGAAAACACTGGGTTTTTTTTTTGTTTATTTCCCCCAATACTTATTTTTAGACCAAAAATTAAAAGCAGCATTAAGCCAGCTCTTGTTGCCCTGATATTTCTATTATTACATTATGTCATTGTGCATATGGACTAAAGCCTAAAAAAACCACTATTAGACATACAAGGTCTTTTACAGGGATCTCTATGTTGAGCATCCTCTCAAATACCTACATGTTAATAAATGACTTGAACTACACAAAGTAACCAAACCCACAGAGTTTAAACCAAAAATCTTCAAACTGAAGATGACTTCTCACCCCATTTGCACACTTTTTTGTCTCCAAACTATGATGCAGTAATAAACCCATTTTCCAGTAACCAGGAACTTCTGTGAAATTTTGTAACAGCTACAGAAGCATACTTGCACTGAAACAACTTCCTCCCATTCTTCCATTTCCTTCATGAGGCAAAAAGCACAAAAGACTATTGTTTTTCCCCACAGAGCTTCTTTAAGAGACACATTATGTCTCTTGGCTAAACACTGTACCTTGAGCACAGCAATTAAACCAGTCCCTGAAACCCACCAAGGTAGCTGCAAAGCCTACTGCCTCATCATCTCTGACTTCTCAGTAGCTGCTTTTTATCTTCCTCCTATTTTTCTCTGTGTACCTTCACCATTTTCAGATTTGTGCATGCAGTGAAACATGCAGAGGAAAACTAAAAGACATGTAATGGTTATAGTATTTGAAAAGGAATGTAACGTGAGTGACTTGGCTTGTTGCTTGATAAAATGCAATATTTCTCAAAGACTAAGGGGACACTATAACTTCCCCTGGCCAAATACAATTTCTTAACAAAAAATTGCCACGTGAAGACATGGCTGGCTTGTGCAGCAAGCCAAAACTTGTGATGGGTAAACAAGACAGCTCATCCAGGGTTGCTGAAGGGGAAGCAGAGGACACCACTCATTGCGTGGACCTGTGCACATGTGCACTTACAGGCACAGCCAGGACACTGCTCTCCAAGGGCTACAAAAACAGCAGCATCCAGTCACCCTTGCATGCAGACACTACCCAAGTTAGACTTTAAGAGACCTCCCCCCCACTCTGTGCCCTCGAGACTGCTTTAAAACTGCAAATTTCAATAAGCTCTCAGCTTAACTGACATACATATTTTTCATGAGTCTGCTCTGGAGAATTTTATAAACAAATCTGGTACCTGTGTCTTCGCTCCTGGTGTCATTGGTGTAGCAAAGTTGTTCAAGTCCCAGATATAGATTTCAGACTCATTAGCACCAGAGGCCACCAGATTAGTCTGTACGAAACATTAATAGACATTAAGAGTATTTTCAGCATCAGCTTTCCCAGTCTTAGCTGCTGGGAGGCATCAGATCTGCAAGACTCTGAACTTCCCCGATCAGCTCAGGATATAGGAAAAGATGCAGGAAAATAGTGACAGGGCAGAGGAGGAAGTGGTGCTGCAGCTATGGCCACCACAGAGCTTTGCTCTGGACACTGTGGCATTCCTGCCCTGCCCACAGTGAGTGCAGCCAGTCACAGCACTCCTGCACCTGGGATGCAAAAGTCCAGGCAGGACAACATGAGCCAAGGTCACCAAGTGCCCTTTGGTCACATTCTGTGGCTGATGACAGCGAAGTCCTGAGTTCATAACAGGCAGAACGGGACAGGAAGCGATTCAGAGAGGACACAATGAACACAGTACAGCCTTGCTGGAGGCAACTGAGCAGGGACAGAAGTGTTATTTAGGGAAAAAAATCCAACTGAAGTCTCACACAGCTGGTGGCAACAAGGAAAAACCAACACACTCTGTCTAGAAGGAAGTAAATGCTCACTGGTGATGTGGGAAGGCTTGTTGGTTTTGAGAGCTCTTCTGCTAAAGAGGCTATATGGCTGTGTTTCCTTGCTCCTCTTTCCAAACAACAATACTTAGAGGCCTTGAAGGTGGATCCTACCCCATCCCCAAAGGAGATGCCTGAAAACTGATCTCACCAAAAACATGAACGAGAGTATGTAATTACCTCCAGTGTGACTGGCACAATGCACAGAAGCTAAGAGAGGAGACTGACTAAAAACACCTGAAGAGCACCTCTGCTTCACACATAAGCAGAGCTAAAAAGACCAACTAAACTGACGAGGAAACTGATGAAGGGAAGGAATGAAGCAGACACCTTGGGAACTTTCATTCCCCATCCTGGAATGCCAGTAATGGGACAGATTTTTCCTACTAAATACAAACAGACACTCAAACACCAAGTATAGTTCATGCTTTTCAGGGGAGGGGAAGCAGCAGAAACATCTGAGGTTACAAGTTAAGACAGGCCACTCCTCTGTTAATGGTATATTAAGAGGAATAGCAGAAAAACCAACCTGGAACATGTTGACATCAAGCGCTCTCACTGGTCCTGTGTGCTTGTCTTTCTGGGCAATTATTACCTCAGCCTCTCCATCTATGATTTTGGCTGGGTCATACAGAATGACATTTCCATTTTCACCCCCAGCAATCAGGACTCCAGACACTCTGTCCCCCGAGGTCATGCTGTGAGGGCCCCAGATCAGCTTGTGGTACCTGTAAGACACAGAGGGCCCCACAGTCTTAGAACCATCTACCACCAGCTCCCCCATAAGCTGATACATCCCATTTTTGCTCACTCCAGTTAAAGTTACAGAAAAGCACTGCCCGCATTTCTCCCTAAGGATGAGTCTCTGCACTTAAAACCCCTTCCATCAGGAAGACATGCCCCAATTCTGCTCATTAACAAGAGGCATGACATGCACAACCAATAACACACAAACGGATAAAATCTTTAATCTCCTGGCTGCAAAATCAGGTAGGTGCTCCCAACTACAACAGGAATAATCAAAGGAAGGGCTGTAAGCCCACCCAGCCACAGCCTGGAGAAAAACCTCTGGAGAAGAAACAAGTGAAACCAGAAAAATTCCATTTCCTTTTCCATATCTGTGCTTTTGGACATGCAAGTGTTTTGTCTGCCATACCAGGGACTCAGCAAGTGGTTTAGTCACACCACAGACACATCTCTTGGACCACAGCCTATTTTCAGGCTAAATCATGAAGAGTCAGACATACTTCCAGAAATTAAGAACTTTCACACTGTTGTGTCCATCTGTAAACATCCAAATTCCCTTCAACTCAATTAACTTCCTGCATAAGCAAAACAGCATTCCTGTGCACTTAGCCATGCAAGGAATGAGTGTCTTCTACAGAAAATGACAGAGCCACCTATGAGCTCTTATGGAAGCAGAAAGCAAAGCTGCATTGACTGGAAGGTGCCAAGGAGCTACCTTAGCATTCACTGTAATACTGCTCATCTCTTTGTTATCTCTGGGCAGTCTTCAAGTAATTTCTTTAAATCACAGCTACTTCAACATGGAAAGATAGATACTGCAGAAAGCAACCCAAAGAGCATATGCTGGGTGAGAAATATCGTAACAGCCAAGTGTTCAGGCTCCCAGTGTTGAGATCAGAGCAGGGGTTCACCAAAGAATGATGGTACAAATGGAAATTGGTCTGTGATATGAAACAGACTCATTCCTGGGTATGATTTTAATGCTTCTGCACCTAAGTATGCAAGTTTACCAGAAATGAAGTGACTGATAGGGCTGCCTAGACATCACCAGCAAGACTGAACAGGACTTAACCCGAAATGAAGGCAGGAAACAGTGAGGAACAAAACCCAAGAAATAACCGTGCAATTACTTCTCTCTTGCCCTTTACACTTTCCAAGATAAAGTACGGTTCTATAAAAGCAATGCTAAACTTCCCTTGGAAGGCAATTAAGGATTTATCTTTTGTGGGTCTAACCACCTGGACATTTTCATTTGCTGCAAACCAAAATACAGCCTGACATATACACTGCTATCTAATCTTTAATTAAAAAGAAACAAACAACCCTCAACCTCCTTTTTAATGCATTTTCTGGGTCAAAGTCAAATTCTTGTGCTGCTGGTCAAGGGAAGACTTAACAAGGAGCACTGCATCCTGGCTATAAGGAGTGCTTCCAGAAATTCAGTAAGCAAATGGCAAGTCTTGAAGAATCTCAGCCATAGTTCGAACAAGGTAGAACAATGAACTCAAAGATCCAACACTGGCTGAGCAGGTCAGTAGGACATGTTGACAGCAGCTCTGCTCACAGAGCATGGCATTTAAAAAGGGATTGTGGCTCTTTCAGCTCTGCCGGAGAGCTGCTGTGATTGCTGCTGAGATGGAAACAGGATGCTCTGATGCTAACAATATTTATCTGGACAAGCACATAGTAAGGAACTAACAGCTAAGTGGAGCTGTGCAGCCAGGAATTCGGCTTCCCAGCTGAAGGAGCACACACAACATGACCCAAGTTAGTTATGTTACAGGAGTGCCCCTGAAATACCCAAATACAAACAGGATGGCGCAATATGAAAAGTTGCCACCGTATTTTCATGATTTCACATTTTCTTCTGTTCTCTTGTCAATCCCAGAGGCTTCCTTAGATAAAGGGTCCACACATACATTCAAAAATTGTCTGTTTATGTCAAAGCATGAGGAGCTTGCTTGGAGTCCAAACTTATTGCCCCACAATATCAATTGCACTCACTTTGCCTTCATCTTTCAGCGCTGAACTTCTGCTTCTCTCCTCAACAAGTGCAGGCAAACCACATGAAGTGACATTTCCACACACTGTACCTTTCCCTTACAACACTGCCTACCTGTGTGAGGAGGAGAACGTTGCACAGCTCTTCATGTCCAGTGAAGGGTCTGCTAAATCCAACTCAAATATTTCTAGAGAAGCACTTGTACTGAAGGTCGCATCCAGCTGCTGAGCTGATGTACCTGTGAGGAAGCACATCCGGTAGTGAGAAAGCCATGATATACAAAGCAGTAACTGCAAATGCAGCACAAGGGGAACAAAAACATCATCCTTTCAAAAATGATCCTGAGATGGGCACAGGCTTCTGTTCCTGTTACTTAGATGTAGTTCCACATAACTCTCCTTCCCACGGTTCTCCCTTCGGGTATTTCTTAAAGAGTAAGAGCAGGAAAAGCTTTGGGCAAGTACCTCTCCCTGATTATGCACAATCATGATCAAAGTTACAAAGGAGCCACAAGTGACTAGTGGTTAGGACTGGTGTCACCTTTCCCCGCCAGAAAGAGGAGGATGCTTGCTGTCACTTACAGAATGCAAAGCATGCTTTTATCACCACAGTGCAAGAACTCCACTCAAAGCAACACAACAAATACCCTGCTCCAGCCCCAAGGACACAGAATAACTCCTACAACTTTCAATAATGGCCCCTTCATGGCAGCCACCGCACACAGCCTGAGGTCTGCAAGCACATGCTTCCCAAAAAACTCACCTGTGGCCAGGTAAATGGGGTGCTGCTGGGCAGGGCTCCATGCCTGCATGGCAGTACGGTCTATTTCCTTCAGCTTCATTTTGCTGAAAAGTAAGACCAAGAAAGGGGATGCTTAAATGGTGCATGGTGAGACTGCACTGCCACAGAATCGGGAGCCGCATTAGGACTTGGCAGAAGCAGCCGGAGGGACTGTTTTCCTAAAAACATCCCACAGACAGACACCCAAGCCATCCTCTCCAGAGGACACCCGGGGGGAGGGGAAGAATAACTCTCCACTGGCAGGGTAACATTGACACGTAGAGGAAACTGACGGATGCCGAACACAACACAGGAAAACGTGGGCAAAGCTTCAACAGCTGTGAAAAATCCTCTTCTCACAGCATCAAAGCATCCAGCACGTTTCAGCAGCTTTCGACCTCAACCCACGAAATAAACCCAGCCACGGCAAGACCCTTCCCAGACCCTGCCCCAAACACCGTCAGCGGCTCATTTCTGGGTCTATTTCAGCACCCTCGAGCTCCCC